>JZKD02S0369246.1:44758-55478 GCA_000966675.3 Picea glauca
ACGTGACTTAATCTCTCGTTGAGATGACTTAAATCACTTAAGTCACTCAACTTCATACAAAGTCACTTTAAGTCACTAAATAAAATCCACTTCAATAATAAAGTTGATATCTAGAGAGTGTCACTCGGACACCTCCACATGCTAGGCACCGCCTATGCAGAAGTACATGTTCAAGCTACTCCAAAACATAACACCCAGCTTAGGCACACTACCACAAAATTCCTCTTTGATACCACAAATAATTTTGTCTAGCATGGCTCTGTGAAAAACGTTATACAATATGCCCTACATAAATTACAATTATGCATCCCAACAAGGAAACCATACCATTCATAACTCACGTATAGGTGTAACTAAAAACTTGATGTGCATTCATCAATGCAATGTGCATTCAATTCAATTAAACACGGTGGAAAACAACAAATTATTCAATAAATTAAGCATTCCAAGACATGGCATTTATCCTTTAAAGATACACCAACTAGATACAAACCTCTGACATTCCTCCCAACCATATACATTGTTGTTCAATACTTTCAACAACAGGTCACCCCCGAGCCAAGGCTATGACTCCACCAGGGAAAAGGTACTCTCACCAACCCCACTAAGGTCTCACAACACACAACAAAGGCAAAGCCAATGACACCAACTCCAAAAACAGTTGCCCCTCACAACCTCTCATTCCCCTCAGTCTGTCCCACCCAAGGAAGTGTACCCATGCACTGCTCCATAGTCACTTGGTTGTACCAATTCCCTTCTAGGGCTTTAGCAACAGACCAGTTGGGAAGTCTCAGATATTTGTGGCACTTAGAACACAAGGCTACTCTCAAGGATTTTATAGGCACCCACTAGGATAACACACATGGAAAACTATTCCCAACAATTATCCCATTCAAGGATTCTTACTCCAAAGGTCTAACAACCTACTTCTTCACACCGAAACCACCAAGGCTTTATAGGGTAATAGTTCTAACGGATTGACTGTTCTACTTCTTTCCTCAGTTTTCTTCCTAGACCATCAACAATTCGAATGAGTCACCAAATATCCCCAAAACACACTAAGCCTAAGGCTGAAGTATGCATACAAACAAGATGCCAAGTGGCACAAGAGTAACCTTTTCCTCTCTCCTTGGAACTCATCCCACCTTCGAAGACTTAGGATAAAACATAAGAATGACAACAACTTTAGGCTTGGACTTTTTAGGAATATTTTATTATATTCCTTGGCTTAGCTCCCTATATTAAG
Organism: Picea glauca; assembly: GCA_000966675.3. Lineage (NCBI taxonomy): Eukaryota > Viridiplantae > Streptophyta > Pinopsida > Pinales > Pinaceae > Picea > Picea glauca. The sequence goes on from JZKD02S0369246.1 coordinate 46,005, forward strand.
CCCCTCTCATAAGTCCCTTAGCCCACTTTGCCTCTCGTGGAATCATATCCCCCCATACTCTTTTGTCCCGAGGTATGCATAAGTGATGTATTTTATTAAGTATGATAGTGTGATTACAAAATGAAAAACATGGCCCACCAACCATAGCATACAAGCTCATCGACCATATATCACACAGACACCCTAGCCTAACATCCACATGTACAAGGCACTATGACCACATCTGACCCAAAATCACCCTGACTCACTAGCCTACATTATCAAATATATATTTGTATATGCAATTACCACTTGGGGGTACTACATTCCTTTCCTTCTAATTTTATGCATTTTCCTCATTGCATTGTATACAATGTTCATTCCAAGATTCTTCAAAAGGCTCCAAAAAGATGCGGGCAATCTTTTCGCATGACATCATCATGCTCCCATGTATCATCTTCAAGACCATTATAGGTCGACTTGACCTTTACCAATCCTACTACTCAATTTTGGTGCAACTTGACTTTCTTGTCCAGTATGCACATAGGTTGAACTTGAAGGTCACCTTCTGGCTCCACCTAAATCACAATCCAATCAATTACATGATTAGCATCATGCACATATTTCTTAAGCAATGACAAATGGAAAACATTATGCACATACATAGATGCATGTAACTCTAGCATATATGCAACAAGCCCAATCGTCTCTAGGATTCCAAATGGCCCACAGTAATGTGCTGCCAATTTTGAACAGTTCCCCAACTTCAGTGAACTTCTCTTGGCCTTCACTTTCAATAACAAGTGGTCACTCACTTTAAATTCTTTGTTCCTTATGCCCTTATCAACATAACTTTTCTACTGGTCCTGAGCATCCTTCAATTTTTTCTTAATATTGGACATCTACTCCTCTAGTTCCTTGAGAATCTAAGGCCCAACCACTGCTTTGTTTACTGGATTATCCCAACTCAATGGAGTGTTTCACTTTCTGCCATAAAGTGCTTCAAATGGACTCATCCTTAATGATGCATGATACCCATTGTTGTATGCAAATTCCACCAAATGGAGGTAGTCTTCTCACCAAGAAGGTTAGTCCATCACATACATCCTCCACATATCTTCAATCACTTGATTAATTATCTCCATATGTCCATCTACCTCAGGGTGATATGATTTACTGAAGTTCATATGTGTCCCAAATCCCTTGAATAAACCTTTCCAAAAGTTCGATGTGAACCTAGGATCTTTGTCAGACACAATTTCCTTAGGAACGTCATGCCATCTATAAATTTATTTCATATAGGTTTCTAAAATATTGGTTGCCTTGTGTGTTAGATTCATTGGAACAAAATGATCTCCCTTGGTTAGCTTATCCACCACCACCATGATGGAGTCATGTTGCTTCATTGTTCTGGGTATCTTGGTGATAAAATCCATTGTCACCACTTCCCATTTCCACTTTGGAATAGCCAAATGGCTGCAACAATCCAACTAGATGCCTATGCTCAAATTTCACTTTCTAACACTCCATGCACTTGGCTATATAATCAACCACATACTTCTCCATTCCTGGCCAAAAATATTGTTTGTTAACAAATCCAATAGTCTTATGATAACCTGGGTGCCCAGCATAAGGCACATTGTGCATTTCTCTCAGCACAATACTTTTCAACTCTGGTCTATTATGCACATACACTTTTCCGTTATACTTCAGGATTCCATCTTCTTCCAATGCATAATATTTAAACTTATGCTGAAGTTTACCTTGTTATAATGCCTCCTTTGTTTACACATATTGTTCATTTGATTTGACAACTTCTAAAATTATGCCATTTAGATCATAAACATACATGTTTATGGATGAAGCATGCATCTCATGCACCCTCCTATTGAGTGCATCATCTACTCTACTCTCCTTGCCTTTGATATGTTTTATATCAAATTCATATTCACTGAGGAGTTCCAACCATATTACATGTCTAGCATTTAAAGTTGACTATTCAAACAAATACTTCATACCACTATGGTTTGTCCTCAATTCAAATTTCCAATCCATGAGGAAGTGCCTCCACATATTCAACACATGAATAATGGTTTCTAGCTCTAAATCATGTGTGGCATATTTCCTTTCATGCTCCTTGAGTTTTCTAGACTCATAACAAACCACATGACCATTTTGTGTAAGGACGCCACCCAGTCCTTCTTTACAAGCATTATTGCATACCACAAAGTCTTCAATTGGGTCAACAATATTTACAATTGGTGCACTTGTCAACAATTATTTCAAACGAAGAAATATTTCTTCACATTCTTGAGTACATTTAAACTTCACACCCTTCTTCTACAAAGAAGTTATAGGATGTGCAATTTTTTAAAATCCTTTGATAAATCTCATGTAGTAGCATGCAATTCCCATGAATGACCTAACTTCTATGACATTCCTTGGGGTTGGCCACTCTCTGATTTTCTTAATTCTATCTAGGTCCATTGTTGTGCCCTCTTCTGAGATGATATGACCCAAATAATGGATCTACCTCTAATAAAATGAGCACTTTCTCAGCTTTGCATAAAGTTGATACTCCCTTAACACATGTAGCACCATCCTTAAGTGTTGTTCATGTTCTTCTTCAGACTTAGAATAAATGAGTATGTCATCCAAGAAAACAATGACAACATTATCCAAGTATTTTCTAAAAATGTCATTCATTATATACATGAATACAACTAGTGTATTTGACAACCCAAATGGCACCACTACATATTCATAATGGCCATACCTTGTTCTAAAGGTTTTCTTGTTGATATATTCTTCTTTAATCCTTACATGATGGTAGCCTGACATGAGGTAAATATTGGAAAATACTTTGGCATCCTTCAGCTGATTGAAAATATCATCTGTCCTTGGAAAAGGATACTTGTTCTTCACAATCACCTTATTTAGTTGTCCAAAATCAATGCATAGTCATAGGTTCCATCCCTCTTCTTTACAAAAAGTATTGGGGAACCCCAATGTGAAACACTTGGGCGTATGTACCTCTTCTTCAACAACTCATTGAGTTACAGTTGTAGTTCCTTCAGCTCTAAGGTACTCATCATGTAAGGTGTCTTGGACACTAGAGATACTCCAGGCATAAGTTAATGGAGAAATCTATATCCCTCTTAAGTGGAAAACCTGATATTTCTCCAAAAACATCTTCAAAATATCCCAGAATTGTAAAATCTTCCAAACTGGGCACTTTATCCTTGGTTGCCTCTTCCATGTGAACTACATAAATTTGGCATCCTTTCCTGACACTTATTTTCAGTTGCCAAGCTAAAATTTCCTTAACTATCACTGCTCTTGGAATTCCTTGAACTGATTTCAAGATTCCTTCTTCATCAAGAAAAGTGAACGCCTTGTTATAATAGTCTAGGACAACATGATGCTTGTCCAACCAATCCATACCAATTATGTAGTCATAAGACCCTAGTGGAATGATGTTTAAATATTCTTTTTTGCTTAGTCTATCCATGCCCAATGGATATTCCTTAACCAATTCACTAATTCTTCTTTTACCTCTTATAGCTAGTTGAATGCAATGTTCCCAAGCCAAGATGCAAGGAACATCATGGTTTTGGGTGTCTTTTTAAATTTTTTCTAGTTATCACATTTCATCAAACACTTTGTTGATTTACTTGTTTGTATGTGTTTACTTGCAGGTTGACCCCTTGATTTCGGCCTTAGGGTTTATGTTGATGATTTATATGTTTATTTCAGCAATAAAAAAGAAGATACCATAATGGAACATACCTCAACCATATGCAAGATCAACAATGAGATAGACAAGCCCAAAACACCTCGGATCTGATTTTATTCATAAATAGAAGAACCTGAGACAATGAAGATGTCAATCTAGAATGCTCAACATATGGATCCAATAGCAGAAAAGGAGTTGTTACAAAATGCTCCAAGAAGATACTACAATAAGCCTCCAAAGGCTGAATACACCATGAATACCAATACAAGGATATCTGGGTCATATGAAGTGTCAACCCCCAAACTGGAAGATGCCATGCCCTGTTGGAATCCTAAATAACCTCAACAATTTGGCCCTGCTTCCAAAGATTTCCAAATGCTCTAATGAATATGCAAAATAGTATATCGGGTAACTGAAAGAACAACCCAGGTGCTCAAATCTCCAAGATCCTCCCCAAACTCATGGATCTGCCTCTTCTCCAAGGAATGGTGTGCCCCCCCTGGATGCCTGAAACCCTAGATAATTAGGCCTTACTATCAAGACCTCCAAATGCTAGGTTGAAGATCCCAAACTGTAGATAGGTATGAGTATAATCCCCTCCTGAAATATCAGACCAAAACACCAAGGGAAACTCCTGCAAATGTTGAATCCTCCAATGCAGTTGTGCCCTCCTAAAACTGTGAAACCCTACAATTTCGGCCCTAATGAAGGAAGCCTCCAAATGCCCTAAAAATTGCTAGAAAGATAGATGAGGACATTGCAAGTCACTAGGTGAAGTCTCAAGGTTGGATCTAAAGTATAACCCCTCCAAACTGAATAGATCTAAATCTCAAAATTGCCCTCCTTCTCTCCAATTCGTCCAATGCATCCAATAAATCAAATGGCACATGAAACTCCTCCGGAATTCACTATATCTAATGGCCAAGCCACTGTAATGAAAACCCAGGTGCTAGAATCTGCCGAAGCCCTTCTAATCCCTTGGAACGAGCTTTCCTCAAAGAATGGTGTGCCCCCCTTGTTGGAAACCCCCAATGGTGTGCCCCCCTTCTCTAATGTGCATGTGGTTGGTGTAGAACCCTCCTGCACTAATGTAGATATGACTAGAATGGTGTGGGAGAGTATTGCATCTCCGAGACCAATCTTGGGACAAGCTAGGTGGAATCTTTCACCATTGAATCATCCTCCAGGGTTTGTTAAGTCAAAACCCTCAAAACCCCCAAGAGATGGGCCCTCTAGCTAGAAGCCGGATATCAAATGATAAACATACATAAATGAATGAATAGAGGCCCTTGCCTTTCCTTTATACTTCCTTCTCACCTTGTCCCTCCAAAGTGACTTTCATTTTATCAATATTTAATTAATTAATTAAATCACTTTAATTAATTAATTAACCTTTTTACCTCTGAGAAGTGCCTTATCTCTCCTTGTGGCTTCCCTGGCCACTGAAATTCAATTCTCACCATCCCATTCTATAGTGTTGCTCCTCCCTGTTCCAATGAGTTATTACACTGAGAGGTTCCTCCAAGTAATGTGCCCAAAATGACCTCTTCAGTGAATTTAATTAACTTATAGCTCAAAATACTCAAAATCATGGAAATCGTCATAATGCAATGAAACCAAAGCCAACCTATGTGGAATGGATCATAATGATGAAATAGGATGCGCGATGCAAGTCGAACCCCAAACTGGATCTCAATAATCCCTGTACTCGCTATAACATCCATTTGGCTACTTTGGTCATCATAAACCTCTGCAATGTAATGATGTCCCAAAGTGGGGACATTACATTGAACTAACTAATATTTCCCATGCTTGCTTCTTTGCAAGTGAAATACTTCAACAAGGTTAGGATCAATATAACTATGGATAGCTCATGAATCAATTAAAATATGGGCTAGTTATTAATATTGCCTTCAACTTCAATCATATGAGACTAAAAATCATCTTGCTTGTTTTCCAAGGATGCATAGATCCTTGATATGCTTCTTCATATATCCTCCATTGTATCAACCTCTTAATTTCTTAATTGTTGTGCAGAGTCATCCTTTCTCCTTTGTGAGGGAAATATTTATACATGTGATCTCCCTCACATCCCCAACATTTAATGGGATGTTGTCTTGGTCGTTTCCCTAAAGTCTCTAACATCTTAGACTCATTATGTGATGGTTGTCCTTAACTATTATTTCTAAGGAAAGGTGGCTTAAACCCTTTCCTTCTCTTATCCATATTGCTTTTCTTCTTGTCAACCCAAGTTATTTGAAAGGTTGTTTCCCCTTTGTGTTGGTCATAAAGGCACTTGGCTCTCTTGATTGCTTCCTCCAATGTCTTGGTCTCATCATATTGCATATTATCACTGTAGATTGAGGGTAGCCCACTCAAGAATATTTGAATATTTAATTTCTCATCCTTGATGAAGTCAACATACCTAAGAAATTCCATAAATATCCTCTCATACTCATCCAAGGACATGCTCCCAAGCTTGAGTTCAAAGAACTCCTTCATATTTTTTTCATAATAATGTTAATACAAGTATTTCTTCTGGAAATACCTCCTAAACTACCTCCAAGTGATATTCTTCTCATCAATGTGCTTGACTTGCATGAACTAGTCCCACCACATCGATGCTTTTCCCTTTAGCTCATAATTTGCAATTCTAGCTTCTGCATGTGATGAATAATTATGTAGTTGGAAATACTTTGTCATTCCTAGCAACCATGCCTCTACATCCTCATCCTTCTTGTGCTCACCATCAAAGGTAGGAGATTTTATCTTTATTATCTCCTCTTGTAGTTCATCCACTCCAACCCTCCTCTTATGTTTCCTGATAGAAGATAGGCTTCGACTACTTCATTCTCTTGCAATCGAGTGTCTTGGTGAGTAATGCAAATATCTACCAGCACTTCTAGATTCTTCCCTCTTGGTATGAGATTTGTGATCCTCTACTTTCCTTGAATGTTCTTCTTTATCTATCTTATTTTGTAAGTCATTTGAGCTATGCAACAACTTGGTGTTGATGTTGTTTTGCTACTCTTGAGCTTTCATAGGATTCTCATTATCATATTTGTATCTCAATGCATCTCTTTGTATACTCTTTATTCTCTCCACCGGATCAATACTTCCTTCTATGTCTACTGTGTGCCCATTGGATTCAGTCTCAACATATTCAAGGCTAATATTCAGTCCCCTGACTTCATCCTCATGAGTATCCTCTATCTCATTGACCTTCATGTTGAATTATTCTACCTAAGGCTTTAAGTTTGCACAATGTGCAACCAACAAAAACATCAGTTAGATTAGACATAAACACAAATATGTCAAATTCACGTCCCATTTCCAATCCTTGAAGGCCACCAAAAAACCTTATTTTGATGATGAAATATGCTACCCATCTCTAAAATATAGGTGAACAGGTTGATTTTTCTCTTCCTTATCTTCCCATTGACTATTCATTTGCTCAATTCTAAGCTCTGAGCAGAAAATTATGGTTTCCTGAAGTTTCTTCTCTTTTCCCAAACTTAGCCAAAACTTTCAAAAACTTAACACCTTTTTATTAATGTGGCACTTTTTTGACACAACATGACATGTGTTAGATGATGTGGTATATGGTTCCATGTGTCCTACTCCATTGCTTCCTATCATCACCCTTCTTCCACGTTAGAAAGAAGTCTTGGTCACCTCATAATTACCACAAGTCTGGATATCTGAATTTTCTAAAATCTCGGATATCTGGAAATCTAGAACTTTCAAAATTTCTAGATATCTGACCATTCATTACCTTTCAAACCTACAGATATCTAGTAATCCAAAACCTTCCAATCCTCTAGATGTTCATCCATCCAAAATCTGGAACTTTATTAAAATTCCCCTTTCTTAAAACCTTGGATCTCTGGATTTCTAGATGGTCCTTATTTATGAGTGAGGGTCCCACCTATACCTGACTTCCACCTGGTGTCTCCTTACTTGTCCACCTTTTTCGACCTATTCCAATGACATGCCTCCACTTGGTGCTCATTTTCTTGTGTGGTTCCCACTACTTGGATTTTACCCCTTCCTCCTTGAGGTTTAAGTGATCTGAAAATAGAAGGCTGACTTGTTATGCTATGCAAGCACCCCCTACTTCAATAAATTAAACCTTACAGGACCTTGCTTCATTTGTTTAAATATGCAATATGGTTTATGTGTTAAGTTCTTTCTTCTTCTTGTCAATGTTCATGTGTGAGGGAAAGTTATTTTAAAAGATTAAATATGTGCTATAAACCAATACACAACAACATAAAGTGCAGCAAATAACACAACAAACTCACAAAAATAACAAGGTGATAAAGGAGTTCACCCCTCTCTGGGCTACATCTCCTCGAGCCTCCTTCAATGGACTAGGCTCTTTGGGATTAGTCTGTCAAATGTTATTTTACAAGCTGTTGCTCAACTCCAATGGATTTACAGACTATACCATTGGGTTCAGAATACACAAAAACCTCAAAAATGACTATTAAAACTCTGAAAATGGATCTTGTCTCATCCAATCATGACCTCTTCTACATGTGGCCTCCAAGCTTCCCTGAGCTTATCTATGGAAAAAACACTTGTAAAAGTCCTCCAATGGATCTGAAACCTATCCCAATGTGTTCAGAGCATAATAATTAGTCAAAAATGACTATTCAGTCTCAGAAAATAGACCTGTACTCATCTGAGCAATGCCTCAAACAATGAGGGCTTCAAGCTTCCTGGAGCTTCCTCAAAATTCAATGGTTAAAAACCTGCAAAAGAAGTCTCTGAATGCCTATGAAAACAGTGCCAATGGACTCAGAACGTCCAAAAACCCCTAGCTAGGCTTTTTCGGCACCTAATTTGGCCAAAAACTCAAGAAGTTAGGCCTCCTGCCATTTTTCCCCTTCAAGCTTCCTGTCTCTGGTTCGCCATTTCGCACCTGTGTCTAAATGAACCTGGCTTCTGGTGTTTTCCGTGCCTAAACTCAGCACACGTGCGCCTTCCGAAATTGGTGCCAAACTGTCACACCGTTAGCGGAACTAAATCCCCCAAGGTCGGAGGTGTTGGGCGCATGGGGGCCATGTGGCCACGTCCCAGCACTAAAATAGGCTAAGTACCAGAATGAACCTGGACTTGACAAGTGGTGGGACATATGTGTTAAACCCAAACTAAAAATCCCGCGCGCATTCCTTTGCAATGGTGGTCACATGCGACCAATATAAAACCACAGGCTACTATTTTAAAACCCCACGCGCCAGAATATCAGAGGGTATGGTCACATTATATACCAATAGAACCACGGGTTTAAATAATTGGAACTACGCGCTCCATTTTAAAAAGGTTATGGGCATATGTAATGGAGCCAGAACCACAGGCTATAAACAAATAACCCCCTGCGCGCGCGCCATTTCACATATGCATATGGTCGAATCTAACCAATAGAACCAGGGGTTATGTTTACAACACTACCCGCGCGTGTTATTCACCAATATAACACGGTTATATGTTGTTCGGTGGAACCATGGGTCGGGGCTAAGCCCCGGCCCGCCCCCCTTTACATTTAAAACCATACATCAAATTAAATATATGTGTGTTGATCCGGGGCAGGATCTTTTATGATTATGGTTGAGTTTTAACTTTGCATGAATATTTTAAACATTTGAGAATTTAACGAAAGAATGAGGAAAGAAGAGGATTATATCAGTCAAATACACATATGCAGATCTGAAAATAATAATGAACAGCAAACCATAAGAACGTAGGTTGATAAC
>JZKD02S0369246.1:84695-95860 GCA_000966675.3 Picea glauca
ATGTGTATTGAAGAAATGGAAGAAGGTGAGGGAGCCTCTAGCCATGATAAAGAGGCTGGAGGCCAGAATAACATAGTTGGTAATGCAGAGACAAATTCCAACGGATGCAAGGGAAGAGGGGAGCAAGAAACATTGCTATAAACTATGAAGAGCCGGAAAATAGAAGTGCAAAGCTACAAGGCAGACAACGAGAGGCTTATGAGAGACAAAAGTCAGATAAATGCTCAAGTGTTGCAGAGATTAAATTAGTTGCAAAGTCAAGACAAGAATGGCTTGAAGCAAGAGGAAGAAGGCATGTGTCATGAAATAAGAGATGATCATGTAAGAGCAGGTTATTCCAGAAATGCTAGCAGAGCTCATAGACACCACTCACCTTCTTACTCAACAAGAAATTTTTATGCATCTGAATATTCCTTAAATAGTCCAGAGGTGTCTCCTGTTAGGCACCAAAGAAGGAGACATGAGGTAGACAATATTCAAAGAGAGTTGAGGAAGATCAATCCACAATCATTTGAGGGTGAAAGAGAAAGGGAAGACGATGTTGAATCATGGTTGCTTGGACTCGGGAGATATTTCCAATTGCATAACTTTTCATCCAATCTAGAAGCCAAAATTTCCACCTACAATTTACATGGGAAAGTTGTTATGTGGTGGGATATGTTAGCACTAGAAGTCACCTCTGGATTGCGTCGAAGGTAATCCTGGTACCCCTCATAGTTTTATGTCACTGGTTGGTTTTTAAAGAGGTCAAATGGGAACAAACTCGAGATGATATCATTTTAACTCAGAAAACTGGACTAGCATGCATAAGAAATTGAGGTCTGGAATCAACTCCAGTCAGTAAGTTGGATTAGTGGTGAGTAGAGGGAAGACATTGGTGAGGAGAGTGTATAGGTCTACCACAGACATCAGGTCTTTAGCAGCCCGAAGAGGAAAAACTTAAAAAACAAGATCTTCTTGAATTCAAATCTTAAAGAAACTGGAAGAAATTATAACAACACTATAATCAAACATTCATAATAATACAGTCACAATAGTTCATGTGAATCAGTCAATCATGAACTCTTTCAGTATCAGAGGGAAAAAATATGGAGAAAGAAAGATGACTGTCATTAAACAAGAATTCTTAGATTACAACGCATAACCAGAGAACCAGAAGCTTCAATTAAAACTTTTACAATACGGGAGCTTTGCTCTACCATCGACCCTAACAAAATATAAAAACTGAGTATTTATACTCAAGACAACCTGCCACCACCAGGAGTGTGACATGACTACTACATTCAAAGCTTTGTGTATTCACCTTTTTTTGTCATTCTTCACTTGCACTCTTCTGTCAGACACGATCTTAGATCAGTATGGGCTTTGTAGGATAATTTGTTGACAGGGGAACTTTCAGCTGACAGTCTGCCTACATGGGAACCCTTCCATGCTTTCCATTTATGGGGTGAGAAGATGTTTCAAGAACCTCCCCCATTTCCATTAACTACTTTCATCGGGATCAAGATGGAGCCTGACACTCATGAATGCTCTAGGAGACGTTCATGACTCCTCCAAGTCAAGCCCAGCACCTTGAAACCACGCAGAACTTCTGATGAGACCAAGATGAGCACTTTCAGCCCTTGGCGCAGCTCCCTCCATTGTTCCATGCAACCTTGGGCCATGAACTCACGCAACCTTCTCCACCCACTGCTCAATAAGCGGTTACCTTTTCTATGGACCTTCTTCCATATGACCCCGAGCTGTGATAGTGGGCCTAATTCCCAGGCGTTTTGTGATTTCATGTTTCGTGAACTTGCGTCGTGCTCCATGCTAAAACTTCCAAGTCACGAAATCATGATCCCTCATATTGGATGACATGCATCCTTCTAAAATAGACGGCCCAGATCATATCAACATTTTAGGACCTCGGGTCATTGGCATTTCTCCCTTCGTCCTTCCCGAACTGATTTCCTTTGTGGTTTGGATCTTGCACCACGTGTCTTTCTGAAATAGAAGGCCCATATCATATCATCATTTCTCATTTCGAGAGTCCTCATGACTCTTCCCTTTGATTTCCCTATTCTGTGAGTTAGCGAAATTCTACTTTTGCGCCATGCGTCCTTCACGGAATCAACAGCTAGGATAGCCTTATAGTTTCATAACTCCGTCTGATGCTAAACTTCATGTAACTCTATGATCCCTATCATCCATGGTCATCGATCTAATTACCCTGATGGATCTCTGTCATTGAAAGCTAATCTTTCTCACTCGCTTGATTTGAGTCCATATTAGGCCACTCTAAGTGTTGTGCTTGTGCTTATGGTTGCGGTGTCTATAAATGAAAACTTGGATGATTGACTGAGGGCTCAGGAAAAAAAAATGATCAGTGACATAGGTAAAGAGGGAGAAGTGATCGACCATAGATAAAATAGAAAGGCTTAAGGCCAACACCTCTCAGAAAGGAAAAAAGAAGAAAAACTATAATCCGAAAGAAAAAAACCTTACGATTGGGTGTGTAAAAGGAGGATAGACAGGCAAAAATACATACTTAGGTAGAAATCACAAACCCATAAGGATTTGACAAGTTTATGTGATAATAGGATCAACTAAAGAAAGTTGAACATATTAATGAGAATAGGATCACTTGGAAGCAATTCAGGAATTATTTCCAAAAGGAGTACCTCTCAGAGCATTTTTATGACAAGAAAATGCAGGAGTTCTTTGAACTTAGGCAGGGAATCATGGTCATGGCAGAATATGAGAAGAATTTCTTAGGGTTGTTAAAATATGTTGGGTTTATAAACAATGAAAAGGTAAAAATACATAGGTTTTTGAGTGGACTTCCAGCCTTTTATAAAGAAATGATTCGGTATGACGAGCCCAATACCTTGACTGAGGCTATCACGTAGGCTAAATACTTATATGAGCAAGGCTAGGAAAAAGAGTCCATGCATAAATCTTGGAAGGACAAGAAGAAGGAAAAGTATAATCAGAGGAGGAAGGGATTCAAACCTCCTTTCAATATAAATGAGCCTAATAAAAGTCAGCAATATCGGTATGCTAAGGATTATTCCCAAAAAGAAGACTCCTTGGGAAAAATGGGAAGACCACCAATCCAATGTTGGGGATTGTTACAGAAAAATCCCCCTGCGGACAAGTGGATTTCCTCTTGAACCCTAAATATCTAAGATCAAGACAAAAAGGTGGTAACTTTGGTCACTGGCATCCTTTTAAACCTAGCTAAGTCAGTCAAATAGAGAAATGGAAGAATAATGTACCTTTTTGCGATGTTTTTCCTCATTCCAGTCCAAGTTGAGCCTTGATCCCTAAGCTCTCCAACAAGTCCTGCAATCCAGTAACAAAAAAGACAAAACACCTTCCTATCCTACCATGATTAATCCAAAGCTAGATCTATCTACCAAAGACAAGTTTATGTAGACATACACAACCTTGAAAGAAACATGCCAAGCACATGTATTAATGAGAACTAGATAGCAATACTTACAGACCTTTGATGAAGTTGCAACAGCCTCTTCCAACTCTCCTTGTCCAGCCCCTTGCTCAAATAATCCACAAAAGAATGAATATGCTTTATCGATAATTCTCCCTTATGATATCATAAGTTTGATGTCGCTAATCTGCCATGTATTTCACCATGAGAAGGCCTCCTTATATAAGCTTGGAGAGACCCAACCACCTTAGATATTCTTGGGATAGGTTGAGGATCCTTCTCCATCAGTTGTGGATCTTCCCTAAGATCCAGCCTTGACCTTAAATTCAAATCCAACCAACTCCAGAGATGAGAAGGATTGTTCCCTGATTTTTCTCAACAGCCCAATATCTCCTCAAACAGCCCAGCACTCCCACAGAAGGGTGTACAGAGTGTTGCAACGCTCCCCCAAAGAAGGGTAGGGAGTGTTGGCACTCCTTTATAGTGGGTAGGGAAGTGCTACCCAAAATTTCCTTAAAAAATCCCAGTGCTCCCCCAGAAAGGTGCACTTAGTGCTGGAACGCTCCCCCAAAGAGGGGTAGGGAGCGCTGGCACTCCCTAATAGTGGGTAGGGGAGCGATGGCCTTCAAAATTGATTTTTAAGTGGTTTTATTCATGGAAAATTCTTTGTACTCTTCATCAAATGATTTCTCTTCCTTAAACCAGTATTTGAAGGTGTCTTAAGTGTCCTTGTGATGTCGTTAGAGACACGACATAAGCAAGATGGCAGTGTGATGTTTGCAACACTTGCGACCAAAATGCGACATTTGAAATGTCATCGTTGAAGTGAGTGATTTTGATGTGTAACAGATTGCCCCCCAAAGTGTGAAGTTAGAAGACAGAAACTTATGACTGAAGTACTTTGTAGAATTTTTGAGCAAGGGTATGGACTAGAGAACCTGGTAGAAGATGAACACAACCATCAAACAAATATTATGACATATTTCAAACCCAAGGCAAGCATACCTATGCTTGGGTGATAAAGAGTTGCAAGCTATGGCCGCCATAAAATACACTGCAGATCCATAATTGTATTAACAAAAAGGTATAGCCACCAAAGATACAATGTAGATCTATTCTTCCATGATGTGAACTGATTGTAGCCACAAAAAATACACAGTGGATATATGAGATGACAAGACATAGCCATGGACCAATACAAAGTGAATCTATGTGACAGTATATGTGTCAATGTTCAAGAGAAACTTTGTCACAACCTAGGCAAAGTACATACCAGAGTGATCACTCAACCCAGGTTCTTCTTATCGATCTCGATGTGGTATGAATCTAACCATGTGAATATATGTCTTGATGTTGAACATGGCATAGACCACTTGATTACCGGTCAATGAGGTAAAGTGTTAACAAGCGCAAGGGAAATCACCATTGATGTCAATGATTCCCAAGGCACCCTAGTAAATTCCAATGAATGTGAAGAAATGAGTTGAAGTCGAACATCCATGGAATCATCTGATCAGGGGTCAATGATGTAAACCCATTTTCGAAAGCGAGGAGGCCTGCCATTGAGTCATGCAAGTCCCAAGGTACTAACTAGTTTCTAAGTCTAGTTCCCGGATGATGTGATGAAGTCAATAGGAAAAGACTCATCGAAGGAGGGCCTTGATGTATCCCCCATCAACGACATGCAACAGACGCATAGATGTAAATCGGTGGATCAAATGAACATGGACTGACACAAGTGTTGAAACAAGAAATTTGTGATGGTTGACTCTCGAGACAGATACTTCCCTTGAACACTAAGGCACAACAGCAGAAACATGACATGGACCAAAACATGATGATGCAGTGGATATTGTGACTTTCGTCGGGTGACCCAAAGGAGTAAGAAAACTTAGAGGATTGGTTCAGTGCAGAGGTTCAGCGGATTAAAATGTATGCAAAGACAAATTGTCGTGTTCAAGGGCGATCGTAAGAGTGACTTGTAATGTTTTCAAAAACTACTTGGCTTGCTTCCTTCAACATTTTCCCCCATCCAGATATATGAGTACCTCTTTTTTATTTAACGAGCTTGAGGAGGATAACACATGCTCAATATAACTCACCTTCGGTAAGTCCCTCTTCCTTTGTTTAACAACCTAGAATAAGTAAGGGTTCATTCCCATATGGGCCATTCAATGTGTAATTTTAACGAGTCCAAAGAAGGAAAAGTCAGTGGTTTTTCATGTTTAGAGAATCTGAAAAGTACTTAAAGGAGACTCCAAGGTTGTTCTTTTTCATAATTTTAGTCTCGCGAGGCCAAAAAAGAGATAAACTACCACTCGAAAGACGCCCTTTCAAACCTTTTAATGAGTGTGAAAGGAAGCAAGATCACTCGTAAATATTTTCATGTTTAGAGATTCTGAAAAGAGCTTAAAGGAGACTCCAGGGGGTTCCTTTTTTGTGTATCCATGCGAGCCCGAAAAAGATAAAAGTTTGCTTAGTTACATTTTCATGTTTTTACGAGCGTGAGAAAGAACAAAGACTAAGCTCAGTACTCTACCCCCAGCTTGAAAGCTAGTGTCTTAACTCCAGAATGATAATCAAAGGCTAGAGATATGCCCCCCAAGCTTCAATTCATTCACCGAATTTGAGGTTTTCACCAATTTCTCTACTAGATGGAGAAAAAGGATAAGGGTGGATCAAATGAAGGTTCAAATGCGAGACTGAAAGAAAGTCTCAACTTGGTATGAGAAGTGATTGTTTCATTTTTTAATGATCTTGACACAAGAAAAGAACTATGCTCGAGGCTCTGGGTTCAGTCCCCAGATTTTTGTTTCATTTTTTAATGAGCTTGCTACAGAGAGGAAAAAATATGATCATGGTGTTTGTTTCATTTTTTAATGAGCTTTCCACAGAGAAGAGAAACTATGCTCGTGACTCTTCTTGATCATGGATTCCAAGAGGATAACGCTCTGCAAGGACACCATGTCAAGGGACAAAATTTGATCATGGCTTCCAAGAGATCTTCACTAGATGGAAGAACAATGCTCTGGAAGGAACACATGTCGAGGGTCGCAATAGGGGTAAGGAGATTAGGCTCCAATAACCCTATCGAAGAGATCACCAAGTCAACTACCGGATCTAAGTCATCTTCATCAGCAGTTGAAGGCATGGGAGATAACGCCACATAATTGACCTATGGCAGGGGTGATACCGACTGCATATAAGACCCAGTTAGGGAGGTCATTAGGTTGATGGTCAAGTCATGGCCAACAAACAAAAGTTTATCAATAGTCACCATTCTTCAATCGTGTGGGAAATATATCAGAAAAAGAGTGGACACAATAGCTTTCATGGCATAGACATAATCTCTCCCAAGGAGTAAATTGAAATCCAAGGGATCCTGGACTACCATAACTTCAATAAAGATAGTTTTCCCTCCCAAATTTATAGGAAACTAAGGAAGGATCCATAAAGGGTGATTGTTTATGTTAAAAGAAAACAGATTCTGGGTAACTGGCACAAGATGAGGATAACCCAAAGCTTGCCAAGCAAGAGAGGACAAAATACTAATGGACGAACCTTCGTCTATTAACATCTCAGGAACGTCCCAACCACAAACTTGTACTGTAATCTTGAAAGGAATGTGGGAGGGAAGATGAGGTCCAGTTAGCGCACCCCAATAAAAAAGGATGGAATCATTACTTGGAGGGTGTTTCACAAGAGAAGGAGGAATGCCCCCCAGCATGATAGATTATGTATCAACAAGAAAAATGTGGGAAGAATCGGGTTTACTCTCTAGTGGGAGAGTAGGATCGATTGATAACGACATCAAATCAACCACTTGGGTTTCATTCTCCAAAGGGGGAATGGGATCGATAGGTGGAAATAGATCGACTGCTTGGGTTGCACTCTCTAACAGGAGATCGGGATCGACCGAAGCTGGGATCGGATCAACCACTTTGTCAACTGGTTCAACTAAGTTCGTGATCATATTGACGACATGATCAATCGGATTGACCGATGAAGGGACCAGAGAAACCACTTTGGCACTCGTCAGAGGAGGAGTGGAATTGACCACGTTGGCACTCTTTAGATGAAGGGTGGGACTAACCAATGATGGGACTAGATCAGTCACTTGGGTTTCACTTTTTAGATGAAAAGTGGGGTTGATCGATGATGGAATTGGATCAGCTACTTTGGTTAGTGGTTCAATCGAGGATGAAACTAGATTGACCACCTGATCAATTGAACTGACTGGGGATGGAACCGGATTGACCATTCCATCAACTAATGATGGGTTGGGGGAAATATTACGATAACTAGTTGAGAGTTGAAGCTTTTCCAAAAGAGAAGAAGCCTCTTCCATACGAGGACAAAGGTGAGAATAATGATCACCTTCGCATAACATACAAGGAAATTTGACAGTTGTCTTCTTCTTACCAACCTTAATGTCACTAGTCGACAAGGTGTCACTAGCATTTCTGACAGAGGCTAATGATGTGGAGGACCACATTTCTAATACCTTGGGAAAATGAGGGAAATCCCTCATAAAGTGGTCACCCTTACAAAGACTACAAGGGAATTTGGGTTTCAGATTCTTCATTTTTATCTTGTCAACCTAATCAACACTCCCATTACGATTAATAGTAGTTGTTTGCTTGGATCCAACATCTGATATGGTTGGAGGCTTGGTCCTTTCCGGGTTCTTCTTCTTCTTCTCTTTATGTTTCTTCTTCTTCTTATCAACCTGGCTACTTGATTTAGAGCTTTCACTAGGTGAAGAAGGAGAAAGGGAAGGAGACTTAATGGGTGAAGTAGGAGAAAAATTGACATGAGGTTGATGTGTGGGTGGTGTACTTACATCTAAAATATTAGGTGCAGTTGAAACACTCGGAAGATCCGAGATCACCAAAGTGGGGAACAACCAAACCGGTAATCCGATGGTGAGTCTGGGAAGACCCAGTGTGGCAATGTACAGAGGACCAAAGTTTCCAAAAGAAGGAAAGGTGTAAGGTTCCCAGGGACAAGGGGTTCCTCTATTGGTACTCCCAGGAGTTGATGCCATTAACATTGACTCGACCTAAGGTCCACTAAGTAAAACAAACAACACATGCTATGAAACTAAGAAGCAAACAATCAAACAAAACTTCCCACAATGAAACCACTAGTTGGTGATGAAATCCAACGTCGCGAGATCAAAATAGGAAGGGGCAGGGATAGAGAAGGTGGATTAGTTATGTTGGAAACCTACTTAATGGACTTACGCCTTGGTCCAAGATTCCATGCAGTAAATGTAGATTTACCCTCCAAGGATCCCGAGTGAGTTTGACCAATGTCTGTTCCAGGTACAGTGAGACTTCCCTTGACTGTCACCTTGTGTAATACCCTAAATATTATGGATACTAAGGTCACCAACTCACAATCATCCCCTGGGTGGGTACAGTCAACAATCCAGTCCAAACGTATGGGTTGGATAACAAGTCCAAAATCCTTCAATAGAATTGAGGACAAGTGGATTGATAGAACTCCAGAGGACCTCGAACAGATTCAGAATTCATGAAGCACCGAGACCAAATGAAGACAGTTGATCCTCAAGAAGAACCCCCAATATACGATCTGACTACTATGAATGGTTGAACCATGGAGGGATAATCTCTGTAACTCTCCCGAACATGACCTTGTGTGTAACCTCTATGTGAGAGGGGGATCCCAATAATATTATACGAAAATTGGATTTTCTCTCCCTATCGCAAGATTCTAAGTTTGTTTGACAGCTTTGGAAATTTATCCTTTCAGCCTGTTCCAAAGCCCTACATCTTAAGCTAATGTAGGTTTGCTAACAGAAAATGTAAAAATGTCTGATGAATTTTAGTTTAGTGCTTGATTTTAAGGTTGTTTCTTA
This sequence comes from Picea glauca, assembly GCA_000966675.3. Classification (NCBI taxonomy): domain Eukaryota; kingdom Viridiplantae; phylum Streptophyta; class Pinopsida; order Pinales; family Pinaceae; genus Picea; species Picea glauca. Next base: position 94,013 of record JZKD02S0369246.1, read on the forward strand.
CTCAAGAGGAAAATGGCATGGACTAAATGATGTTTGGACCGACTCTAAACAATGCAAAGAAATGAGAATGCAAACATTTCACTTCAATGAAAGCTATATTATGAGAAGGAGAAAACGTTTATCATTCCAGATGCATAATGTCCAAAAATGCCAAAAACCATTCAATCCCGCGACTTCAAATGCAAGCTAGTTTCACTACCCAAAAGAAATAATTCAACTATATTCTTTGTTTCATTCTAATGTATAGAGAAAGTAAATAAAAATCCTTCAATGCTCCACAACTTTCAATCAGGAGAAAGAGTCCAATGCAGATGCAAAAGACACGAAGCGACAAAAGTTTCAAACAAAGCATGCACTCAAAGCAATGAGAACTGAAAGAAAACAAGTAGAAACTCGTCCTAACAAGAACTCAATCAAGGATTCAGCAACTGACAAACATTCATTGAGTATAAGAAGATGCAGAGAAGAATCCAAGAAAAGACAGAGAGAAAGAGAAATCACTCAAATTGTCCCGACAAAACAAGCAGCTAGAAAGGGAAATTTCACATTTCTAAAAACATTTTAAGCTCCAATCAAGACAATAAGGGGTGATAAGCACCAAATATCAACCTAAACAACTTCACAAACCAATCACAAATTATGGGTAAATACTTCCACAAAACAGTCTGAGACAATCTGAGCAAAAAAGGGAAAAAATCCTCTAAAAAGGAGACCAGTAATCCCTGTCTCAAGGGTACAGAGTGTTGCAGAGCTACCTAAAGCACTGTATGGGAGTGCTAGTTCTTTGATATGGCCTACAGGGGGGCGTTGATCCACCCAAAAATTCAAAAAATAGTAAAAATAAATGAAGAAAAACTCACCCATGATGCATAAAGATTGGTGAAAATGCTAATGAACGTATGAGAAGGCTAATGGATGATGAATAAATAGTAAAAGCGATATGAAAAGTGGGAAAAGGACAGGTACAAACCAAGGAAAGAAAAATAGTATTTCTTCCCCAGTGGAGTCGCCAATTTCTGTTACAGGAAAATCCCCCTATGGACAAGTGGATTTCCTCTTGAACCCTAAATCTCTAATATCAACACAGAAAGGTGCTAACTTTGGTCACTGACATCTTTTTAAACCTACGTAAGTCTATCAAATAGAGAAAAGGAAGAAGAATGTACCTTTTTGTCGATGTGTGTCCTCGTTCTAGTCCAAGATGAGCCTTTTTGGGGGAGCGCTAGGCTTTTTTAAGGAAATTTTGGGCAGCGCTCCCCTACCCACTGTCAGGGAGTGCCAGCGTTCCCTACCCTTCTTTGGGGGAGCGTTGCAAAACTTTGTACACCATTTTGGGGGATCGTTGGGTTGTTTGAGGAGATCTTGGGTTGTTGAGGAAAATCAGGGGAAAATCCCCCTCATCTCTGGAGTTGGTTGGATTCGAATCTGAGGTCAAGGTTGGATCTTAGGGAAGATACACAACTGATGGAGAAGGATCCTCAACCTATCCCAAGAATCTCTAAGGTGGTTGGGTCTCTCCAAGCTTATATAAGGAGGCCTTCTCATGGTGAAATACATGGAAAATTAGAGGCATCAAACTTATGATCTCATACGGGAGAATTATTAGTAAATCATATTCATTTTGTTGTGGATTATTTGAGCAAGGGGTTGTGTTATCACTCCAAGAAACCCTTTGTGGTTGCAGACCAAAGGTGCTTGGTAACTTAAGAAATGAATATTTTTATATTATTAAAAGGTGGATCAATGGGACAACTCAATACAGCTTATGGCATTCAAACGTGAAAATGATAAACAAATAGACAGTGCTCTCAAGGATTGATTAATCAGCAAGTTGCTTTAAAGTGGGTG
>JZKD02S0369246.1:118078-140536 GCA_000966675.3 Picea glauca
TTTTTTTTTTTTTTTTACTACACGGTGGGTGGTCGACTGTCCTTGTAGAGCTTCAGTCAGCTCCCATTGATCATCCCTCTGATTTTTGTGCCTGATAAGTCTTTCAACTATACATCTCCTCCATCTATGACAGATTTTACTTTGTATGGTCCTATACAATGCATTTTGAGCTTTCATGGGTGCTCAAACAATTTGTTCTCATACATCGGTACTAGATCTCCTTCCTTGAAAGTTTTCTTCTTTATGTGTCTATCATGCCAAGCTTTGTCCCTTGTTTTCTGAACTTCTTGGTGGAATCCTGCTAAGATCCGATCTTCTTCCATAGTCATTAATTGATTCAGTCTCTCTTGTATTGTGCCTCATTCTATCATTTGTGTAATTGTTGCTACGCACAAGATTGGTACTAAAATTTTTAATGCCACCACTGCTTATTGGCCATAGCCCAGTTTGAATGGCCTGTGCCCTGTCAATTTTTTGCACATAGGCCTATATGCCCATAATACTGCTAGTACTTTAAGGTCCCTGTCATCTCTATTGACATTAAAGATCTTTGTCAGCGCGTTCTCTAGAATTTTTTTGAATGCTTCCACTGTGCCATTTTCCTGTTGGTGATATGGTGTGCTCTTCTGATGCTGGACTTCAAACTCTTCAGTCATAGCGTTGATGGTGTTGTTTATGAAGTGTGTGCCTTGGTCGCTCATCAAAACTCTTGGGAACCCAAATCTAGTGATCACTTGTTCAAATAAGAAGTGTGGTGTTCTTTTTGCGATGCAATCCTTTACCAGTGTGGCTTCCACCCATTTTGTTAGGTACTCCATCGCGATGACAATGTACCTAGCTCCTGTTCTTTCTGTCGGTGGGTTGATTTGTCCCACAAAGGATATTTCCCACTTATCGAATGCCTGGAGTGTTACCTATGGTCATAATGGCATCTCATCCCTTCTATTGGGTTTGCCTACCCTTTGAAAAACATCACATCTTTGATAGTACTCCTTCAAGTGTTTGTGAATCGTTGACCACCATAGTCTTGCACGCAATACCTTCTGCATGGTAGCTTTGCCTACATAATTCCCTCCTCTTATTCCCTCATGGGATTCTGTTAAGACTCTTGGTCTTTCATGCTCTAACATGTACCTTCGTGATACGTTATATGCGCCCATTTTGTATAGGTGTCCTGCAACCAGTTGATAGATGGCAGTGCAGACTACTAGGTTTTTCTTCTACGTGGTGCTATATTCTTGTGGCACAGTACCTATGCTCAAGTACTGAATGATATCTACAAAGTATTCATCAGTGATTTGGATTGAGAATAACTGTGCATCCGGAAATTTTTCTTCTAAATTCGTAGGTTCTTCTCCATTTGTGATTCTTGATAGGTGGTTAGGTCCTGCATTCAATTTTCCTAGTTTGACGATTACTTCAAAGTCAAATTCTTGAAATAGGAGTAACCATCGGCAGATTCTTCCCCCCAACACTGGCTTATTGACTAGGTATTTTAGGTTTGATTTATCTATGAACATCATGAAGTGTTTTCCCAATAAGTAATGTCTAAACTTTTTCAATGTGTAGACCATAGCTAGACCTTCTCATTCTGTAGTGTTGTAGTTTTGTTCTGATTCTGATAGATTTCTACTCACAAAGGCTATGGGGTGATCCAAATCCCCATGTCCTGGTTGCGCTAAGATAGCTCCAAGTGCTATGGCTAATGCATCTACATGGACGTAGAATGTCTTCTCCCAGTCTGGAAAGACTAATATTGGTGTGGTGACCATCTTTTCCTTTAGAGTATCCATATCGTGTTGACACCCGTCGCTCCACTGAAATTATGTATCCTTTATTAGTAGCTTTTCCATTGGTGTAGTAATATGCGCATACCCTTTGATAAAATTCCTATAGTATCCTTCATGTCCCAATGTCTCTCTCAACTGACAGACTGTTTTGGGTGGTGGCAAGTTAACAATTACTGCAATCTTTGTAGGATCTACGAGTAAGCCTTGTTTGTGTAGACCATAGCTAGACCTTCTCGCTCTGTAGTGTTGTATTTTTGTTCTGATTCTGATAGCTTTCTACTTGCAAAGGCTATGGGGTGATCCAAATCCCCATGTCATGGCTGCGCCAAGATAGCTCCAAGTGCTATGGTTGATGCGTCTACATGGACGTGGAATGTCTTCTCCCAATCTGGAAAGACTAATATTAGTGTGGTGACCATATTTTCCTTTAGGGTATCCATATCGTCTTGACACTCGTCGCTCCACTGAAATTTTGTATCCTTTCTTAGCATCTTTTCCATTGGTGTGGTAATATGTGTGTACCCTTTGATAAACTTCTTGTAGTATCCTGTGTGTCCCAATGTTGCTCTTAGCTAACGAACTATTTTTGGTTGTGGTAAGTTAACACTTATTGCAATCTTTGTAGGATCTACGAGTAAACCTTGTTTGCATAATATATGGCCCAATAGTATCCCAAACGGTGTTCCAAATATGCATTTCTTTATGTTTAGTGATATTTGACAGTGTCTGCATCTTTCCAACATTAGCCATAATACTTCTACATGTTCTTTCAACAAACTGTAGATTGTCCAATCATCCAAGTATACTTTGGGAAACTGGTGGATGAATTCCTTAAACGTAGCAATGACTACTCTGGAAAATATTGTTGGTGCATTCTTTAGTCCAAATGGCATGACTGTGTGCTGGTAAGATCCCCATTCTATCGCAAACGTAGTCTTGTATCTGTCTTCTTGTGCTATCTTGATCTGATGGTAGCCTGAGAATCCATCGGTGAATGAGTAAGCTTCGTGTCCACCTACATTTTCTAACACTTTATCTATGAAAGGTGTAGGGAATGGGTCATGTAGGAATGCATCGTTCAACTTCCTCAAGTCGACACATATCCTTATCCCTCCTTGTTTCTTGTCCTGTACTACCATCAAGCTTATCCATTCTGATTCTTCGATTGGTTCTATGATTCGGGCTTCGAGCATCCTATCGATATCAACATTGAATTTTTTCTTATATATTGGGTTTAGTCTGTAAGGTCACTATCTAATCGATCTCACTTCAGGTCTGAGTGGTATATTTATTTATCCTAGCTCTCCTGCTATACCCTTCATCTCTGTAAATGTTGTGGGAAACAAGTCATTGTATTCGCGCAATAACTTTGTTATGCTTTCCATTGTTTGCTCATCAAGTGCTAACAGTATCTGGTTCTCTAATAATTCATCTTCATAGTGTGTCAAGAATGTTTCCAAATCATTTACTTCATGGAAACTCGGTGGTTCTTTGATTTATGTGCCTACCCATCTGACTGCCCAGTCTATTCTTGCACATCTTCTCATGGATACGTCGTGTAGACTTTGTTTCCAGTTCTCTAAAATGGTATATGAGTCTGTCGCACATAATTCTTTGACAACTAAGTATCCCATCTGCAGTTGGGTTTACATAATCCTCATTGCGCACAGTTGTTATGTACAACTGGTTGATTTCCTCTAAGTCTAGGCAAGTAGGTTCTACAAACCTCTCCCCTTCCAATGGATCCAATGGTGCGATGATCCTGTATTCTCCTGACTCAAATGTCATTTTCTTGGTCTTCAAACTGATTATGGCCTGGTTGTTAAACATCCAATCCAAGCCAAGAAACATTGGGTATGGTGTTGTGTTGTCCACTATTTCAATGACTTCAAAATCCGCTTTAGTGCACACTCCATCTAGGTCTATTGTCACTCCTTTCAGTCTACCGATTGGTAGGACTCTATGTTCATTTGCTAGTTTCAATTGAACATGTGAATATCTTAATATGGGCTCTCCCATGCATTTCCGTGTCTTCTTTAGTAATACATTAACTTTAGATCCTAGATCCAGTATGATGTCTCCCATATTGAAATCTCCAATGTTGGCATTCAGTCTAAATTCCCTACTTGTTCTTCTTCTTGTGTGCAGGTGATTGGTTGTTTTTGTTTCTAGTTTTCCTTCCATCTCAATGCTACATTTTTCTAGTATGTTTTGCAATATTTTCACAGATGATGGATCACTTAATACTTTTACACGTCATTGAAAAAATCCTTTGATTATACTTATTTGTCCCATGGAATGTATTTCGTTGGTATGATCCAATAATGGAGGCATTTTGTATTCTGGTGCTTCCTTTCTTTGTTGCACAGTTGAAGTTGTCGCAACATCTTCCTTCTGAAATTCTTGTCGAGCTTGCTTAAATATCTCCTTTTTCTTCTGCACGTTGAACTGCTTCCTTGGTTCGGTGTTCTTTTTCACCCATTGATTTTTTGTTGGCTCTTGTCGAACAACATTGTCCCCTGTTTTAGCTCCTCCGTGAGTAACTATATTGATGTTTTGTCCTTCATCCCTTACTTCAGCTAAAATCCACTGAACATTATGGTTGTTCTAGTTCATCTTTTCCTGGATATTTACTAGTAGTGTCGGACATTCTTTTGTGTTGTGATCTGATGCGCGATAATACATACAAGTTGTTGGTGGAAGTGGGCATTCCCTTGCATAATGTCCTAGTTGTTGATAATTGTGACATACATTGTTCCTCTACCTCATCTGAAACCTTCTCTTGCTCATCCCCCACCTCTGTAGCCTTCTCTATCTCCTCTCAGCACATTATACTAAGGCGCCTGATTATACTGTGCGGTATTGTACTGAGGTTCTGATGCATTGTAATGCGGTTGTGCGTTATTGTATGGTTGTTACATAGTATTATACGGTTGTTGTGCAGTGTTGTATGGAGATGGAAATAGATTAAATTGTGGTACGGCTTGCCCCGACATCATTTCTGTCTGCACTCTATATGCGTCTGATGACCTTTCTCGCATCAACTCCATAGTTCTACAATATTTGTCGTCGTGGCCCACTGACTTGCAAAAGGTGCAGTATGAAATATTTGGGGTTGTCTGGTATTTATGCATCGTCAGGCAGTGATAGGGGTTGTGACCCGGTTTCTTACAGACTTCACACCATGGTCCTCTGGTGGGTAACAGGTTTGGCATTCCTGCTACCATATACTGCACGAATGTTGGACATTTTTTCTTGTGGTGTCCTTCCGTCTTGTATGTGGTACACCAAACAGCTTCTTGTTTGTCCTTACTCTTATTTTGGTTTAGTTGAAATGTTAAGTTCTTCAAGTCCTCCTTCAGCTCTTCAATAGATGGGTCTGTCTATTAGTATTGGTTTTCTTCCAGTTGCAAGGCTGTCTACAGAGCCTTTGCCTGCATTTGGAACTTATGTTGTTGCAATGGATATTTTAAAGTGTGGGAGCAATGAATTGACAAACAAGTGTTGATGCTACATGTCAGTCATGAGATATTTTAACTTTCCCTTCAGTCGCTTCAATCTCTTGTCAATCTCCCATATGGATTCTCTTGGTTTTTTACGGATTTCTATCATCTCATTCATGTATTGATCCTCTAAGCTCAGCTTCTGGAACTCATTTATCAGTAACTTATTAATGTATGTCAGTTTCCTTGTCATCCCAGGAGCATTGTTTGCATCTAAACAAATGTACTAGTCTAATGTGTAGTCTCTTAGCTTAATCACTACCTACGCAAGTTTGGTATCTTCATCAGTGATTTGTTTTTCTTCCCATATCTTTGCACAAATGAACAAGTGTTTCTCAGGGTATTTTGTTGTTTCTCCTTGAAATTCTGGTAACCTGATGGTGGGATCATTTCCTACCATTCTGAATGTCAAACTACTACCTCCGCGCGGTGTAGATGCCTGACTAGTGTTGCCTAAACTGGCTCCTCTAGTTGTTGTTCCTTGTGTGGATGTACTTCCTGTTGTCTAACTGCTTCTGAACTTTGGTTTTCTAAACAATGGTGTTCTCTTTGGTGTATTAGTCGCACATGGGTTTATGGGTTCCACACTGACATTAATATGGATAGGATTGTTGCCTTCTCTTCCCTTTCTTGGACCTCTTGTCTTCCTCTCATATGTTGTGTGCAGGATTTCCTCAATCTGCTCCATAGCCCAGAGATCCTCTACCTCTTGTCTTCCTCTCATATGTTATTTTGTCTGAGTTTATTGACCCAGGGTTCATGTTTGATCGGGTTTCCAACAAAGCCTCTAAAATTATCGACCCTCTTGGTAAACCAGAAGGAAACACATCACATAGAATGCGCTGCGCAGTCTCACCCGGGATAGCTTTAATGGTTGGTTGTAAGACTCAGGTGTTTACAACCTAGGATTGAGTGTGAGATAAGAGAGTTGTATATTGAACCATTTATTATAACTTGTAAACACAGTATATTGTCATTGACAAATAAGCAGGAAATGTAACAACGCATTCATTAAGAATAATGATAACTACTAAAGACCATAAAGATATACATGCATTCAACACATAACACAGATGTTACTGTGCTTCACCCCCTCCTGGGATACATCCACAAATATTTGCCTCTCAGCTCTTTTATTATGGTATTTATGCATCTACAACGTTGTGTGCTTACAACTCTTCTCAGCCAAGTAAGATCTATATGAGGCGGACTACATCGCACCAGGCTCCTTAGCCTGCAATCTAAACCTCAAGATCTACCCTCATGTGTCTTCTCTATCTCAACAGCTTATACAAAATATATCATACTACAAAATATTACATATCGCATCAACTCGTGCATAACTAAAACAACAACATTACTCTTAACCCTTCTAAAAGAAACCCTCTATAATACCTCGGTATCTATATTTATATGTTTCTATCTCTTTTACTGTTACAATACATTACAAAAACCTTAACCATGTTGTCGTTAGGTCTTCTTCTGCATGCATGCGTGTTGTCTTCCCTTTCAGCTATCGCTCTCCTAGTGCACGCTTTATTTCCCAAAATTGCCTAGCTTTTCTACTTTTTCCTACCTCCAACATGTGTACAAGTTAAAGAAATATATGTATGGACTAAGGTAGACACCTCGTGCTTGGTATGAAAAGATGGATGGATTCTTGATGATTTCGGGTTTTAGCAAGAGTGTTGTTGATCCAAACCTATATTATTACATTATTGGTGACGAGAGCCTGATTTTGGTGACTTATTCAAGAATCCTTGTTGGATACAAGCAAGCTTTGACTTCTAATTTCGAGATAAAGGATCTGGGTATGATGCACTACTTCTTGCGAAAATAAGTATGGCAGAGAACTGATGAGATTTTCTTGAGTCAAGGAAAATATATAGTGGGGATATTAAAGAAGTTCAACATGACAGAATGCAAATCCATGCCTACACTGTTGGTGATGGATTTGAAGAAAATGAATGATTATGATTCAGACAAGATTGATCCACTACTGATTGGATCACAGATGTATCTAGTTAACACCATTTTGTAGGTGAATCCCCCTGTGGACAAGTGGATTCCCTCTTGGTCTCTAGACTCCTAAGGCCAAGACAGAAAAGTGCTTAACATGGACACTAACTTCCTTTTATATCTAATCAAGATAATAAATGAAAGAGAAGGAGAAAGATATGTACCTTGTTAATGGTGTTTGTCCCTGCAAAGTCCAGGCTGAGCTCCAATCCTGAGCTCCCTGATAGGTCCTATAGGACAAAAAAAGGTACAAAAGACTTCCTACTCTACTGATATTAGCTCAAACATAGATCCATCTACTGCAAACAAACTCATATGGAACAAGCATAAGTTTGAAAGAAATAGTCCAATCATTGATTATATTAATGAGAACAAGTAAAAGTACTTACAATCCTTTGAATGAAGGTGCAGCAGCTTCTTCTAGTTCTCCTTGTCCAACCCCTTTGCTCAAGTAATATACATTGATTTCTTTGATGATATCTCACTCATGAGATCATAAGTTTCACATCTCCAATCTTTTCCATGTACCTTTCACCATGAGAAGGCCTCCTTATATAACCTTGGAGAGGCCCAACCACTTGAGAGATCTTTGGGATAAGTTGAGGATTCCTCTCCTTTAGTTGAGGATCTTCCCTAAGATCATACCTTGACCATCTATTTGAATCCAAATACCTTCAGGAATTGAGGGATTCTTCCCTTATTTGCCTCAACAAACACAAAATTTGCTAAAAAAAGGGTAGCACTCCCCCAAAAGGGTGCACAGGGCGCTCAAACACTCCCCCAAAGAGGCTCAGGGAGCGCCAGCACTCCCTAGCAGTGGGTAGGGGAGCGCTCCTCTCCAAAATTCTTTTTTTAGTCGTTCTTTCAGTGTCAAAAGGTTTGTACTCCCTGTCAAGTGACTTCTCTTCTTCAAAACTAGTCTTTGGGGTGTCTTAAGTGTCGTTTTGATTTCATTAGAGGCACGACATGGGAAAGATGGAAGTATGATGTTTTTTACACTTGCAACACATGTAGTCAATATGTGACACTTGCGGACAAGATGTGACACTTACAACACTTGTAATGACAACACTTGCGACACTATTTAAGTGAGTAATTTTGATGTGTAATAGATTTCCCCCCAAAGTATGAAGTTAGAAGAAAATGATGACTGAAGTACTTTGTATACTTTTTTGAGAAAGGGTATGGATGCAGAGAAACCATAAAAAGCTGCACACAACCATCAAACAAATATTATGACATGTTTCAAAACCCAAGGCAGGCATACCTATGCTTGAGTGATAAAGGAATTTTAGGTATGGTCGCCATAAAATACATTGTGGATCCATAATTATATTGACAAAATGGTATAGCCACTGCAGATACAAATTGGATCTATACTCCTATGACCTGGACTAATCATAGCCATGACGAATACACAGTGGATATACGAGGTGACAAGACATAGCCATGACCAATACAAATTGGATCTATGTAACAGTATATGCGTCATAGTTCAAAATAACTCCTTTGCAACCTAGGCAAAGTACATATAAGAGTGATTACTCAACCTAGGGTCTTCTTACCGATCCTGATGTAGTACAAATCTAATCATGTGAATAGATTTCCTGATGTCGAACATGGTATAAACCACTTGATTACCAGTCAATGATGTAAACCGTTAACAAGTGCGAGGGAGATCACCATTGATGTCAATGATTCCCAAGGTACTCTAGTACATTCCAACGAATGTGAATGAATGAGATGAAGTTGAACATCCTTGGAATCATCCGATCATGGGTCAATGATGTAAACCCACTTTCAGACACGAGGAGGCCTACCATTGAGGCATGCAGGTCCCAAGGTACTAATTGGTTTCTAAGTCTAAATCATGGATAATGTGATGAAGTCGACAGGAATAGACTTGTTGAGGGAGGGCCTTGATGTATCCTTCATCAACGACATGAAACAGACACAGAGATATAATTGGTAGATCACATGAACATGGATTGACATGGGTATTGAAACAAGATATTTGTGATGGCTGACTCTCGAGGCAGATACTTCCCTTGAACACTAAGGCACAACAGCAAAAACTTGACATGGACCAAAACATGATAATGCAGTGGATACGATGACTTTCGTTGGGTGACCCAAAGGAGTAAAAGAAACTCAGAGGATTGTCTTGGTGCAGAGGTTTAGCGGATTTAAAATGTGTGCAAGGACAAAGTGCCATGTTCAAGGGTGACTGTAAGAGTTACTGGTAGTGTTCTCAAAAAACTGCTTGGCTTGCTTCTTTCAATTTTTCCCCCATCCAGATAGACGAGTACCTCTTTTTAATTTAATGAGATCGAGGAGGGTAACACATGCTCGATATGACTCACCTTCGATAAGTCCTTCTTCCTTTGTTTAGCAAACTGGAAGAAGTAAGGGTTCGGTCTCGTATGGGCCCTTCAATGTATGATTGTTTAATGAGTCCACAGAAGGTAAACTCAATGTTTTTTCATATTTAGAAAGTTTGAAAACAGCGTAAAGATGACTCCAATGTTGTCCTTTTTCGTAATGTTAGTCTCATGAGGCCAAAAAAGAGATAAATTATCACTCAAAATATGCCATTTCAAACCTTTTAACAAGTGGAAAAGGAAGCAAGATCACTTGGCAATCTTTTCATGTTTAGAGAGTCTGAAAAGAGCTTAAAGACGACTCCAAGGGGTTCCTTTTTCGTTTAACCATGTGGGTCCGAAAAAGAGATAAAATTTTACCCTGTTGCATTCTCATGTATTTACAAGCATGAGAAAGAACAAAGACTAAGCTCGGTATGCCCCCAGCTTGAAAGCTAGTGGCTTGACTCCAGAATGATCATCAAAGGCTGGAGACATGCCCTCCAAGCTTCAATTCATTCACCGACTTTGAGGTTGTCACCAATTTATCTACTAGATGGAGAAAAAGGAAAAGAGTGGATGAAATGAAGGTTCAAAAGAGGTGACTGTTTCATTTTTTAAGGAGCTTGACATGGTTAAACAACTATGCTCAGGGCTCCAGGGGCAATCCCTAGATTGTTGTTTTATTTTTTAACGAGCTTGCTACAGAGAGGAAAACTATGCTCAAAGCTTCTATTTCATTTTTTAACGAGCTTGCCACAAAGAGGAGAAACTGTGTTCATGACCTTTGTTTCATTTTTTAACGAGCTTGCCACAGAAAAGATAAATTGTTCTCGTAACCTCTGTTTCATTTTTTAACAAGCTTTCCACAAAGAAGAGAAACTGTTCTCATGGACTCTTCTTGATCATGGCTGCCAAGAAAATATCGTCTTGAAAGGACACCATGTCAAGGGACAAGACACGGTCATGGATTCTAAGAGATCTTCACTGGATGGAAGAAAATCACTCTAGAAGGGACACATGTCAAGGGTCTCGTCAGGGGTAAGGATATCAGGCTCCAATAGCCCTACTGAAGAGATCACCATGCCAACTACCGGATCCAAGTCATTGGAAGTTGAAGTCATGGGAGACAATGGAAAATCAACATCAAGAGGGGAGATAGAGTGTATATCTTCCTAAATTTCTTCACGAGGAGAAATAAAAGAGGATCGATGATGGTTATCATCCTGAGGCTCATCAATGCTCAACATTTCCATAATAGATTCATCTGAGGGAAAAATTGTGGAAATGTAGTCGATCGCAGATGACAAGGAACTTAATCATGATGGCATCGAGTAACTATCGGATGACAATATATGTTGGTCATCCGAAGAGGGAGAAGCAAATTGGATAGAAACGTATGATGTTTCGGTTGGACTAAGTGTCATGGTGTCACCTAGTGCATCGAATTCCAATGGACTAGGTACAATCCAAGGGTCAGATGATTCCAAAGATTGATAAGTCATGGTCGAAATCATATCGATAGTAGAAATATGATGTGTAGTCAGTGGAAGTGGTGTAGGGAAGGTACCTATAAGGCTAGAATATTTCAGCAAGCTAGCACCAACGCTTTCATATGTGATCTTGTGGTCTCCTAAGAAAGGAATGTTGTTGGTAGCAGGAACATGAGCATTAGTCGTGTAGAAATCTAATTGATCAACAGTGACAATTTTTCCATGATGAGGAAATTGTACATATCGAAAGACCTATGAGGCAACGACAGTCATAGCATAAAACCAACTTATTCCAAGTAACAATTTGTGATCGAGAGGAGCATCGACCACCTCAACATCAACAGTGACAGTTTTTCCACCCAATTGGATGGGCAGGGACTGTAAAATCCCATGGGGATGAAAACCTCGCCCATCAAAGGCATGTAAAATCATTGGGGATTTGTTAAGTGCAGGGGATTTTAAACCTTTCCAACATGCTAAATACATGACACAAGTTGAGGCTCCCTCATCCAGAATAGTTCGGTGGATTTGTTGACTGTGAACAACAACATAAACTTGGAAAGCAAGTTGGTGGGAGAGTCGAGACATATAATTGTCCAGGTTAAACATGATATGGTTGGATGACTCAGGATCAACAGTGCCAATAGCAGCCAAGAGAGTTCTACGTTGACTGGGGCGGTGTTGTAGAACTTCCAACGCAGACATAGCACATGGTGCTTGAGCCAAATCTTCAAAAATGTTGTAGTTCTGGGCGGCACGTGAACTAGGATTAAAGGTATATTTAAGGATAGTGCTCTTAGGAGGGTGTAAGATAGATTCGAATGTAGGTTTCTCAATCTGAAGTGGTCCAAATAGAGGATTAACTAATGGAGGACTAACAGAGGACAGTGATGGATCTGGTAAAGTACTGGTATCATTAGTGACTTTTCCTTTGTCAGGGTTACCTGGTGTGTCGTATGTCTTAGAGAGAGTTTTCAAATTAATCCCATTAAACATATAAATATGTGCATTCGTCGAGGCCTCATCATGAGGATGGATAGAACTGCCCCCAGGAGAGGGGGTTTGAGCAACCATGGATTGTTGTTGTGGAAAAGGCTAAGTAAGCACAATTGGTTGTGAATTTTCCTGGAAAGTTTGGCCACTTCATTGCAATGTGGAACGTCTCAAGTGTAGTGATCATCACCATAAATGATACACGGGAATTTCAGTTTCCGTTGTGGTTGCTTTTCGGTAGTAGGTATTTGATATTGATTTTTTGATTGTTCATTATTATTAGTATTTTTTAATTTATTTTTTGTCTTCTTCTTACCTCCAGATTGTTGTGAAGAGGCAGATTGAAATGCATTCACCTCAAAGATCTGAGTTTGGGGGAAGGTAGAGGAGAGTGTGGTTGAATGGGAAGTATATTGAGTTTTGATGGAACCGATAACACCGTTCGCATGAGATTCGGATGATAGCTTGGATGGATCGGTATTAGCTCGAGCAGCATTTGGAAGCAAATCATACAAAGTAACGGATTGGGAATAAACCAAATCTAAGTATTGAGCCCAAGCAATGGTTTCTTCCTTGGTGACTGCGCCTCCCATAGCGACATCACGAGCGATCGGGGGTAAAAGTGATTTAGTAAACCATTTCACCAATAATATGTTAGGAATGATTACCTTGATCATCCTTCGTCGTCGTCTCCACTCATGAATATGGTCAAAGATATGCATGGACTCAGTTTAACAAAGGGAGGCCAAGAGTTTAGTACCCATCTCATAGCAAATAGGTAGTTGAAAGTGTGTGAGGAAAGACATGGTGAGGGAGTTGAAATCATGAAAAGAAGCATGTGGTAGTTTGATATACCACTTTGTTGCTGAGTCCGTAAGTGTTCGTTGGAAAAGATGCAAACGTATAGAATCATCCATGAGGGAGTTTGATGAACACCACAAATGGAAAGTCATCACATGGTTATTTGGATCTTCTCCATATTTTCCGTCAAATTTCAGAATATCAAAAGGAAGTTTAGTAGGAATAACTGGCCAAACCGACGAATGAAAAATAAGAACATTAGTTAAATGAGACAAGTCTGGGAGATCTAGAGTCGCAAGGAAAGGTAGTTGTCGGTTAATTTGAGGATGATACTAGTGTGGCATAAGAACACCAATAGAACCATAAACTGGGGTAGGTGGATAGTTGTAACCAGTAGGTCCTCCTACTTACGGTTGTTGCTGACCAGGATAAATAGGATTCGATGATGGTTGAGAAACATTTGCATAACCCGGTGGCTTCTGAGCATTATAAGCCAGGTTATTTGTTTTCCCAGAAAGAGGATGAACATTTTTCCTTTGAGGAGGGTAAGGAGTATATCCCAGAGGTAGACACACATTAAACCCATGGGGGGGATAAGGTTGTTGTCCTTGAGGACTCCAAGTGGTGTTTGGGATGCCGCCCAGATAAGGTTGTCCATAAGACAGTCCGGAAGGAACAAAATTTGATACTCCTCCTTATGGGTTATGATATGAGTTCCCCCCAACATGGGGTTGGGTAAATGTGCCTCCAAAAGATACTCCCCAAGATTGTGAATGGTTTCCAGGAGACGAAGGTTTCCCCCCTGCCAGCGGTGGATTAACGACTGGGGTATGAATGGAAAAGGGAGGTTGCCCTCCTGGAAGAATGTGAAAAGGGGGTTGTCCCCCGTGAGGGGTAGGCCCGCCATAGGCTGATGGTATTCCAGGAGGGATAAGTCCACTAGATGGTGATTTCCCTCGAGACGGTTGTATTTGGTTGTCAAGGGTCTACATTCTCGGGTGAAACAATGTCCCAGTGAGATTGTGTGGAACATGTGGGGCTGTAGAGTGAAAGTTTGTAAAAGCGGGGGTAAGGATTGAAGTGCCTTGGGAATGAGTAGACGTGATGAGTCTAGAATTAGGATAGACTTTTGATGATGCAATAGTAGGGTTAGTGACCTGATCGATGGGATGATTCATCATTTGACCAGATGGCCCACTTTCAACAGGAGGGTCATGAGGATTAAAGGGTTGTCGAAAGCATTCAAAATGATCATAGAGATCGTTTCCTGATGAATTCCTCCATACAGAATGAGCAGGTGTGGGATTTGTATCTACTGCAATGGTAGGACAAACAGGAGTCTTATACTCATCATCAAAGGTTGGCTCTGTGGATCCCATATATGTTTCGGTGAAAGCTCTCTCAGGTAACTGTGGGACCTCTTCATCTATGATGTTCCCAAGGGAGTCTAAACGAAGCAAAAGTGGTTTGAGAGGGGTTACCAACACAAATGTAGTGCGAGGAGTGGGATTCTCAACCGTAACCAAAGTGCCTTCTGAATTGTCTAATGGAGGAGCAACAACACTGCCAGCGTCAGATTAATTTTCTACCTCTCCACGGTAGTTGTCTTATGGAGGGTTAGGAGGCAAGGGTTGGTAGCCTTCCGAAGGTAACCCTTTCATCCTACTTGATCGGCGAAGACCTTTGTCATCTATAGGCTCATTTTTTGGAGAATAACAATACACGCTGAAAATCTAGGGCCAACTAACAAAAAGAAATAGCATACGCTAATAAAATCTAGGAATCAAAACCAAGCAAACAAGACTCCTCTCAATGATCGTACAAGTTGGTGATGAAATCCAACGTCGTGTGATCAAGTCAAGAAGGGGCTAGAATATGGTGGAACAGTTACAATGGCGACCTGCTTAATAGACTTTCACCTTGGTGCAAGCTTCCATGTAGTAATTGTGGATTTACCCTCCAAGGAACCCGAGTGAATTTGACCAATGTTTGTCCCGGGTATAGTGAGACTTCCCTTCACTGTCACCTCATGTAAGTATCTAAGGATTATGGAAACTAAGGACACCAACTCGTAGTCATCCCTTGGGCGGGTACAGTTGACAGTCTGATCTAAACGTATGGGTAGGATAACAAGTCTGAAATCAGCTCGAGAGGCTCCCACACATAATCGTGGGTATACCTTCAAGTGACCCCCAATATACAATCCGACCACTACAAAAAGTTAAACCACGGAGTGATAATCTCCATAAATCACCCGAATGCGACCTCGTGCATAACCCCTGTGTGAGAGGGGGATCCTAGAAAGCCTATACGACAATTGGATTTGACTCTCCCTATCTCAGGATGCTAATGTTTATTTTGAAAACTTTGGAGAGTTGTACTCACGGCCTAATCCAAAGTGCTAATCCTAGTCTAATGTTGGTGGGAGATCCTAAAAACAAAATGTTCTAGATAATTTTAATTAGCGATGATTTTACGGTTGTTCTTTACTCAAAGGGTGTATGACAATGAAAATGATGGTATGATGACTCAATTCCCAAAAAATGCACACGAAGATGATAAGCGGACGTTTCTTTCGATGAATGGCTATTTAAGGGAAGGAGAAAAGTTGCTTTCACTATCAAACACTAATATGTAATGTCCTCAATCAATTATTTTCTCACTCAAATCCAATGTAATGCTAAAAATTTCAGAAATGCCTTCTAATATCCAAACCAATCACTAAAATATGTTCGTTTGTTTATATGTGAATGATAATCAGATGTAAGACTTTAGGATTAAACAATCAGAAGAAAACCTCACACAAAACAAAAAATACACTCGCGTCGTGAAATAGACAAGAAGGACAAAGATAACTAAATTTCAAAAAAGAACCAAAAAACCTCAAACAAAAGAGAAATGATGGAAAGTTGACCTCAAAGATCAAATGAAAAGGTTCACATATCTTTGGATTTCCTCACAAAATTTTTCACTCGGTCAAATAAAGGAGAAGAAAACAACAAGTTAACTCTAGGTCAGCAAAGACAAAGAGTGGCTTCAAGGAAAGGAAAGAAAATGTCAAAATCCCAAACAAAAGAGGATGAATTCTTAGAAATAAGGGTGTTTGAAAGCCAATACCAAGATGGACTGAGAGCATGGGACCCTGAGCAAAAGCCAAAACCAAGAAATAGCTTCAGAAGATGAAAATTATGGAGAATTTCTCACAAAAATGGGATAGCACTCTAGTGTAAGGGGCGCCAGAGCGTTCCAATGCTCTGTGTAAGGCTAAAATGGGGTGCTAGTTCTCCAACAACAATAGGAGGGGAGCGCTCTGCTCCAAAAACTCAGAAAAAAACCCAAAAAATCAAAAAATCAAGGAAATTGAGTCAATTAGGGTGATCATGATGACATAAAGAGGCAATCAAACAAATATAATAATAAACATGACAATATGGAGAATATCAAATCAGTGGGCAAAGTGACAAAACAAGATCTGGGAATGGAAACAAAAATCAGATCTCCTCCCCAGTGGAGTCGTCAATTTCTGTTGTAGGTGAATCCCCGTGCGAACAAGTGGATTCCCTCTTGGTCTCTAGACTCCTAAGGCCAAGACAGAAAAATGCTTAACATGAACACTGGCTTCCTTTTAGATCTAATCAAGCTAATAAATGAAAGAGAAGGAGAAAGATATGTACCTTGTTAATGGTGTTCGTCCTTGCAAAGTCCAGGCTAAGCTCTGATCCTGAGCTCCCCGATAGGTCCTATAGGAGAAACAAAGGTACAAAAGACTTCCTACTCTACTGATATTAGATCAAACATAGATCCATCTACTGCAGACAAACTCATATGGAACAAGCATAAGTTTGAAAGAAATAGGCCAAGCATTGATTATATTAATGAGAACAAGTAAAAGTACTTACAATCCTTTGAATGAAGGTGCAGCATCTTCTTCCAGTTCTCCTTGTCCAACCCCTTTCCTCAAGTAATCTACACTGATTTCTTTGATGATATCTCACTCATGAGATCATAAGTTTCACATCTCCAATCTTTTCCATGTACCTTTCATCGTGAGAAAGCCTCCTTATATAACCTTGGAGAGGCCCAACCACTTGAGAGATCTTTGGGATAAGTTGAGGATTCCTCTCCTTCAGTTGAGGATCTTCCCTAAGATCATTCCTTGACCATATATTCAAATCCAACTACCTTCAGGAATTGAGGGATTCTTCCTTGATTTGCCTCAACAAACCCAAAATTTGCTAAAAAAAGGGTAGTGCTCCCCCAAAAGGGTGCACAGGGTGCTCAAACACTCTCCCAAAGAGGCTCAGGGAGCGCCAACACTCCCTGACAGTGGGTAGGGGAGTGCTCCTCTCCAAAAGTCATTTTTTAGTGGTTCTTTTAGTGTCAAAAGGTTTGTACTCCCTGTCAAGTGACTTCTCTTCTTCAAAACTAGTCTTTGGAGTGTCTTAAGTGTCTTTGTGATGTTGTTAGAGGCATGACATGGGAAAGATGGCATTATGATGTTTTTTGACACTTGCAACACTTGTAGTCAAGATGCAACACTTGCGGACAAGATGCGACACTTACAACACTTGTAATGACGACACTTGCGACACTATTGAAGTGAGTATTTTTTTTGTGTAACACACCAGACCCAATATATGTTATGCAGTCAATGTACTTAGTCAATTGATGAGTCAACCGAGACAGACTCATTGAATAGCAATGAAACATGTATTGAGATATCTATGAGGCAGAGTTGGATATGACCTGAGATATGCCTCCATTGTATACTTGAGTTTGCAAGCATCTGTCGATTGTGCAGGGAGTGCAGTGGACTGGAAGAACATGTCCAGTTGGTGTTTTACCTTGGGGTCTTCCATGGTTTCCTAGTGCAACAGGAAACAAATCTATGTGGCCTTGAGTACCACAGAAGCAGAGAATATAGCATTGAGTGTGGAAGTTTGCAAAGCAGTGTGGCTTCACAAACTTCTGACAGACTTATTTGATCATGAGATGGATCCTATTATTCATTGTGATAACTAGAGTTGTGTGAAGCTCTCTGAGAACCCTATGTTTCATGATATATTGAAACATGTTGAGATAAAGTATCATTATATCAGAGACATGGTGCAGAGGTAAGTAGTACACATGCAGTACCCTCCTACACATGAGCAGATTGCATATATCTTCACCAAACTTCTTGCCAAGACGAAGTTTGAGTGCTTCCATGAGAGACTTGGCCTGGTGAAGATTACCTCTTGTTGGCCCTTGACCAAGTTTTGAGGAAACATTGATCGTTTTGGACCACTTTTGGGACTTCGACAGGTTGGGCAAAGATGGAGCACCCAGGCAGAGTGGATATCATGGGATCTCACTTGTTTTGCAGGCTCATGGACTGAGCAAGGGGTTTACTAGGGTTTATGTAATGGGTTAATGGATGTCGGCCCATGGGTTTACCCATGATTAGGACTTTTTTAATTGTATAAATAAGTAGCTAAGCGATGTAAGAAGTATATCTGGTTGCCTATGTGCACCATATGTTGTAAGAAATTGGCTTAGTATATGAGATTGTAAGATGATTTGTGCACAAATGGTGTATGTAAGGCTCTATGCTATTAAGGAGTTGGCTTGTGCCTTGACCTGATTTTGGGGAAGGTGGATCTAGTGCGTTGTGCGCATATCACCTGTCCTCTACAAAGTTGGGCTCTGTGGCTTTGTGCACAAGATCATATGAATGTAAGAGGATTGACGAATAATAAAGAAGACGAAGAAGTTGGTGCATGTATCCCCACACTGGGGTGCACCACATATATCCTATGTCTCGATGTGCTTTGTGCAATGTCGTTTATGTGACTATATGCTTAGTGTTGTTGTTATAATGTATGATGAATGCATCTGATTTTGTTGCTTAGTTCTTAGTGGTATTTGAATGTTATATATGAGCTAATGATATGTGATAAGTGATTGAAGGTGCTTGATCTTTATTATTACTGTGTTGATCTGTAATAAGGGTTTAATCTGTGATGTGAATGAGACTTGTGAACTAATGTATCTTGTTGTTTGTGTATTATGTTAAGTATTGTAATCACAGATCTGTGTCCCAGCCTGGTTGTAGACACATGAGTCTTGCAACCCCCTGCCTCTACCTCGGGTGAGACTTCATCTGCTTCACAGGTGTTGCCGAAAGGGCTGGTAGTTGCGTTGTTGAAGCGTTGAACCATGGATCTACCACTGTGCCAACAAGTGTTGATGATTATTGCCAAGACAAATTTCAATTACTTCTATGAGACACTTGGCCTGGTGGAGAATGCCTCTTTAGCTGAGAGGGAGTGTTTATTATTACAATTGCGTGAGACATCCTCTAGGAAACATACTGAGTGAGTTGGCCTATGAGGAAGCTCATGAGTTGGGTGTGCCCATGATATGGGTGTGTGGTTCCTCTCTGAGATGAAGATGGAACGTTTTGTGCCCCTTTGTGGGGTGAGGAATCCCATGAGTTGGGTGTGTGGTTCCTCTCTAAGACAGAGATGGAATTTTGTGTGCCCCTGTGTGGGGTGAGGAAGCCCATGAGTTGGGTGTGTCATTCTCTCTGAGACGGAGATGAAAAGATGTATTGGTATGCTATGTGCAAAGAGTTGAGATAATGTGATACTCTAGATGATTCTCCTATGAGACGCAGTGAGAAAGAGATCTGTTGAGTTGGATGTGCCTATGGTTGAGAACATATGAATGTGATCCTAGTGGTTGAGAACTAGTGAGTGTGATTCTCCTGATTCTCCTATGAGATGTAGTGAGGTAGAGATGTGGACATCCCTGTGGCTGAGCACAGATGGATGTGCCCCTAGTGGTTGAGCACTAGTGAGTTTGATTCTCCTATGAGACGCGGTGAGATAGAGATGTGGACATCCCTATGGTTGAGCACATATGGATGTTCCCCTAGTGGTTGAGCACTAGTGGGTGTATGATATCCCTTGCTATATTTTCCAAGAGTCAGACTTACCTGTAACCCTATTTGTGATGTAAAGGGTAAAGGTTGGCCCCACCATAAAGTAAAAGATAATTAATATGGTAATTATTAAATATATTTTGAGCTATTGAGGTCGTCCCTATTGTGTCAATAGACACATCATTTGATGTGATAATTCTTATATAAATAAAGGTGAATCCCCATTGAGGAAACACACTTAACATTGTGTCATCTCATGATTTCAGAAGTTGTGGTATGAAATTATGAGAATCACAACACCCTCTTGTGTGCTAGGTTTGGTGATGGTGTGGGAGGTCTTTCTCTTGAAGAATATAGCAAAGGATTGGTTGGGTTTTCTTCCCTTGTTGAGAAGGGTTTCTCAAGATACTTCTTGTGTTCTTGTGCATGGTTATTCTTCTTGTGATCTTGGTTTGTTGCAATAGTTATGGTTCAAGTTTATGATAAACAATAAGAAAATTAAAAATACATTAGCATATCATAAAATCAACATACAAATGGATGCAATGAAGGACTTGGTGGAGTCCTCACTCAAAATGGACTTGTCATTTGTTATGAGTCCAAAAATCTTAAAGAGCATGAGAAGAATTATGTCACACTTGATTTGGATCTTGTTTACATTGTTCACGCATTGAAGATGTGGAGGCATTATCTCATGGGAAAGATATTTGAATTAAGAACAAACCATAGTGTTCTGAAGTATCTTTTTTATCATCCAACTTTGAATGCTAGGAAAACAAGATGGCTGGAATTTTTAAGTGAATACAACTTTGATATCAAGCATATCAATGGAAAAGAAAATAAATTTGTTGATGCACTTAGTATAAGAGTGCATCTCATGCATGCTACAGTTGTCAGTATGCATCAGTCGGACTTGAAGAGCATAATTTTAGATGTTATTGTTACAGATCAACATTACCTCTGGTAAAGGAAAGATTACAGCAAGGAGATGTACAACAGAAAGTGAAAGAGTATGAGATAAAGAAAGATGTACTACTTATGCATAAAAATAGAATTTATTTTCCTAGTTCCAGAGAACTTAGGAATTTGGTATTAAAGGAAATACATAATGTTCCATATGTTGGACATCCCAGTTACTATAAAACAATTACAGCAGTAAGAAGCCAATTCTTTTGGCCGGGAATGAAAAAGGATGTTGATGATTACATCGCCAGATGTATGGAATGTCAGAGGGTGAAGGTTGAGCATAGACAACCAGCAGTTTTGCTACAACCATTACCAATTCCAGAGAAGAAATGGGAAGCGATAACCATTGACTTTATAACTAAATTCCCTAGGACAACAAGGCAAAATTATTCCATCATGGTAGTGGTTGATAAATTGACAAAGGCTGCTCATTTTTTTCATGTAAAAACAAATCATACATCAGCTAATATTGCAGAAATTTATATGAAGGAAATTGCTAGATTGCATGGGATACCTAGGACAATTGTCTCAGACAGAGACACAAAGTTTACTTCAAATTTATAGAAGGGATTATTTAAAGGATTTGGTACAAATCTAAAATTTAGCACAACATACCATCCACAATCACATGGGCAGACGGAGAGGGTCAACTGAGTAATTGAAGACATGTTAAGAATGTATGTGATGGATAAGTCATATAAGTGGGAAGATTACTTGCACTTGGTTGAGTTTTCCTACAATAATGGGTATCAAGATTCATTGAATATGAGCCCATTTGAATCCTTGAATGGTAGAAAATGCATTACTCGAGTAAGTTGGGACAACCCAACAGATAGAGTGGTACTTGGGCCAGAATTGCTCAAGGAGATGGAAGATCATATGGTTGAGATTAAGCAGAATTTAAAGGCAGCTCAAGATAGACAGAAGGTTTATGACAACAATAATAGGAAAACAAGAGAATTTAAAGTAGGACAACATATATTGATGAAATTAAATCCCAAGAAGAGCTCTTTGAAGTTGGGAAGTTGTACAAAGCTGGCAGCCAGATACTATGGCCCATTTGAGATATTGGACAGAATAGGACCAGTTGCATACATGGTTGCATTGCATGTTTCCATGAAAGTGCATAATGTATTCCATGTCTCTTTGCTAAAGAAATATGTACATGATCCTAACCATGTTGTTGATTGGAATCTGATTCAGGTAGAGACAGAGGGAGACTTTTAGGTCTAGCCAGTGTGAATACTGGACAGAAAAGTCAAAATGCTTCGGAATTGAGTTATAGAGATAGTAAAAGTTCAGTGGACTTGCTACAGTCCTGAAGATGCTAACTGGGAGCATGGACATGCCATGCAGGCAGAGTACCTGCAGATTTTTGAATAATTTTTTATATTTTGATCTCTATTTTGTATATGCACTGAGGATGGTGCCAAAATAAGGGGGAGGGGATGTAACACCCCAGGTTTTGAGCCCCCATATTAAATAATGTATTGTTACATTATTGAGAGGCTAGAGTGCCCAAATAATTATGAAAATACTAGTGTGCCTAAGAAATGTAATTTTTTGATCATTATTAATAATAAATACATCATTGGTTGCTAGACGGAT
>JZKD02S0369246.1:140752-157506 GCA_000966675.3 Picea glauca
GGAATCAGCTATGTGAGATCTTGGGGCAAGGCCAAGAGGTTCTTGATCCCCATGAATTACAAAAACCCATCCCTGGTCTGTGGAAGGGGTTCTCCTGTTTGCAAATTCTCTCATTCGTTTTGGTCATTCTCTCACTCTGATTCGTGTTCCCATTTTGGTGTTGTTGTCAGTCACCTCATGTGTTCATTCACTTGATTTTTTCATCGTTCATTCTCTCTCATGGGTTCTGCACTCCATTCATTCCTTCACTCGCTCATCTTTCCTCATTTTCGTGTCTTGGCTTGGGAAAGGAAGACGAACTGTTGAAGAACATCCATGGTTGTTGTTTGTAGAGATTGCTGGTGTAATATAACCATGATTGGAGGCCTGCGTGTCTGAGATGCTTGGCTTGTGTTCAGATTTGATCACAGTTGCGAGTCTTGAGAGTTCCAGCATGGAGATTCTAGACCAGCTTCACTGGAGCCCTGGAAGGAGAGGGACTACGTGGCAGAGAAGGGTGGAGGTCCAGTCTCTTGGGTGGTGCACGCTGGGTAGAAGAGAGTTGGGTACTTGGATTGTTGTGAGTGTTATAGAATCATGTGATATCTTGAGTGCTGACTGGTTTGGAAAGCCAAGTAACACTTTGGAACCGTCCTTGTGGATTCATAGCCATGGCTCAGGGGTGACATTGTTGTTGAGACTTGGAACAATAGTGTCTATGGTTGAGTGGAATGTCCTTGGTCTGTAACCAGTTGGTGTCTTCTTTTATAAAATATAAGTGCTCTTTGTTATGGTTTCCTTTGCTTGTGTATTTATTTCTGCTACGTATCAAATTATTATACCTGAGATTTGTACATGTAATATGCATGATTGTTAGTTAATGTTGTGCATGGTATATTGTGCATGTCTTTTATGTTGTGGTATGAATCTTGATCATAGCATGTATTTATTGCATGTTTCTTTATTAATTAATTGTTATCATAGTTTTTAAATCAGCCAAGAGGTGTGTTCTTGGTGTTGCATGTCTGGACTATGGGAGGTTGGGTATGTTTCATAGCAGAATTGTAGTGGTGTTTCCTGGCTTGGGTGGCTGGGGACGTTACAATCCTTCAACGACTATTGATAGCAGTCAAGGCATCTTCATCAAACAACAATTTTGGAGGTGTGAAGCCCTTCAAAGTACAAGTTAATTTTGATATCCCCTTATTTGAAGGCCATATATATGCAAATGCTTTAGAAAAATAGTTGAATCTCCTAGAAGGTTATTACACTATCCAAAAAAATTATGACAACGAAAAGATCACCTTCATGCTCCTTAAAGACCTTCCCCATGTCAGATCTTGGTGGGAAGTTTATTGGGAGAGGTACATCGTGGATGAATCTATGTCATTCAAGAGAGAACTAACATGGGCAACCTTTATGGATGCTCTCAAGGATGAATTCTACCATGTTGGAAACTATGATGACTAATACACAAGATGGATGACTATGTGACAGGAGAGAGACCAAACGGTGTTGGAATACACCAAAATATCCCACACCTTGTTCTCAAAGCTAGGTATCAAAAGAATCCAAACAACACCTAGTTTTGAAGTACCATAGTGTTATAAACATGTACTTATAAATATAGATGTATTTCTTGTACATCTCTTGATTGGGAGATGATTATCAATATATTGTCAAAATAGAGTAGAAATTTAAGCAACGGAATAAGCGATAGTCCGAGTTTGAAAATACCCCAGAAAAAAAAACATGGAAAAGGCAACCCTAAATCATATAACAAGGGATGGATCAAGGAAATACAACCTCAAGAAAGTTATTCCAAGCCACAAGAAAATAAGGGTAACGATAAGACGAAGAGGGAAACTAGAACGTGGTGTGAGTTCCACAAAAGCATTAGAATCTGGATAAGACTCTGATTTGGAGCACAATAAAGGGAAACAAATCATCGATTTGGAACCTAATGTTATTATTGCAACTACAAATATCCAACTAGAGGAGTCAGATGTAATATTCCCAAGTGGGTTTGCTTGGAATATTTGAATTTTTGTGTTTTCTGGTTGTGGTATTTTATTAAACAATTTGTCGTATTTTCCTTCTCAGTTGCACTAGGATGGTTTTGTAGATTTTTGCAGTACATAAATGATATAAATATAAAAAATAATAGATACACAACAAGATACAATAGAAGTAACACAAGAAATAACCACAAATACCTAAGATCTATATTTTATTTAAGTATATAGCTTACCTCAATACAAGAGATGGATAGATCTGGAATAGAGATGGAAGAATAATATGAATTGGCTTAGAATAGCTCAATCTTCAGTAACAAAGAAAGATCCGGGCTTCTTAGAGCCTCCAATAGTTTCATATAAGATATTTGTTGAACTAGAAGTATTTCCTTCTTCCAATCTGATGAATAACTAAGTAGAGTTGCGCCCTCCCTGGATGGTGTGCACCCTGGAGACTTGGATCTGATGTTTTTGGCCTCCAACTTCACAAGAATGGCTGCAATCCTGAATATATGAAGAATATGAACTCATGATAAGAGACTTTGTGGCTTTAGTATGAAATCTGAGCTCTCCAATTCAATATCTCTAAGAACTAATGCACCCTCCTTCGGGAAATTTGGAAAGTTGGATGAATAAATGAATATGGCATGAAAACCCTCCACAAAATGATGAGAATAGGTTCCCAAGGGATGGAAAATACCTATGTGGCATGATATCATCTAGATCCCCAATCTCCTGACCAAATCGAACCTTTCTTCCTTCAGCAATGCACCCCAAAGCTACAGGAATACCCCAAATTTGTGCCCTTGCTTCACAAACCCCAACTAAAACTATTATGGACTGAGTAGAACGGTGAGGGTGGAATATTTCACCACCTTGACCAAGCTTGTATTAGGCACAAAGGAATATATCACCTCCTTGTTGATATCTAGGGTTTGTTCACTCAAAACCCTCAAAATGCTCAAGCTACCAGAGCTCAAAGATACAAGTGAAAATTATCAACAACATAATGAGAGAATAGAATCCCCTATCTCTATTTTATATCCAATTTCACCTTTTTCCATTAAAGTGACTTTTAATTATCTTCAATATTTCTTCATAAAATCACTTTATTAATTTAATGACCCTTTTTACTCCAAAAAGTGATTAATTTTCCCTTATAACTTCTTTGGCCACTGAAAGTCACTTTTTATCATCATATCATGTAGATATTTTTGTCCCAATTCCAACGAGCTATTACACTAAGGTGTTCCTCCAATTAACAAGCTCCAAATAACACCTTTAGGGTAATTAATTAAAATATGTTCAACAATAACCCAAAATTACGGAAATCGTTGGAATGCAAGGAAATCAAGGACAAGTTGTACGGAATGGATCCTGATGATGAAATATGATGAATAATTTAAATCGGGCCCCATAAAACTCCTCAAAACTGCATGAGCTCACTATCACCCCCAATTGGCTACTCTAGTAGTCATCCCCAACTATATCATAAGGGAATCCAAAAATGGGGACATTACATCAAAGTAGACCAAGGAATGGGGAGAGCCTCTTACGCTAACAAATGTGGGTGAAGAGGACCCCACTACATTTCATTGTTGACACTGGGAGTTAGAAGAACCTGATCTCAACCAAGGTCATCAAGAGATTGAAGTTTTCGATGATTCCACGCCCCCAACCATACACCATTGGTTGGTTGAGCTAGGGACAAGACCTTTGTGTCAGCCAACAATGTCACTTGTCCTACAACATCAATCCTTTCAAGGATAAGGTACTGTGTGATGTTTCCCCAATTGAATTCTATGATGTTCTCTTAGGAAAACCTTATATATGGAAATTTCATGTTGTTTATGAGTCTCAGCCCTGTAGTGTCATTGTTACTCTAGGAGGTCAGATCTACAAGGTACCAAAGGTAGTTCTGACTATTTCCATTTCATTGATCTCATTAAAATAGTGCCACAAAGTAATCTCTCAGATCTCGCAATTTTTCCTCTTTATGATCTAGTCAAGAGGTGAAAGAAAGGTTATTGTAACCACTACGGCCTCGTCCCTATAACTTTCTACACAACATAAGGACATCAACAAGATTGTATAGGAGTGTTGCCAGTAGGATGAAGTGGGAAAGAAATCATGCACAAAGAAGAATGACAGTTGGAAGAGAAATCGTGGGAAAGAAAGAGTGCAAGAGAAAAGCGACAACTAGTAAGAAGCACAACATGCACGTATGCAAGGATGAAGTGACAGCTGGAAGGGAACAAAGAACGCATGCATAGATTGAAGACCTAACGACAGTAGGGTTAGGTTTTTTGTAAGGTTTTGTGTAAATGGCTAAAGAGCCCGATAGATATAAATATAGATACAGAGGTATCATGAAAGAGTTCAGTTAGGTTCGGTCCACTACCTATGTAGAGTTGGGATTGTTTGTATGTAATGTTTTTTATTAGAGAACTACTTTTGTAACGTGATTGAGCTAGATAGGAGGGGAGAAGGTAGATCTTGAGGATTAGATCGCAGGCTGAGGAGCCTGGTGCAATCTAGTTCACCTCATAGAGATCTTACCTATCCAAGGAGAAGTGTATGCGTGTGGTGTGAGAATTGCAGACTACCATAATAACCAAGAGCCAAATCTTTGTGGACGTAGCCCAGGAGGGGGGTGAACCACGGTAATACCTGTGTAATGTGATGAATGCATGCATATCTTTGTCATACTTTTATTAGTTAAACTTTGTGTTTAATGAATGAATGAGTTATTATATTGCTTGGTTAATCGTTGTTGGGATGTAACGAAAAGATAACACAGAGCTTAAAATATAAAAGCAAATAACAGTAGTTCGTAGCATAAGTAGAATAGATGGCTCAGAATACAAATCCCATATCTCATACTCAATCCTAGGCTATAAACACCTGAGTCATACAGCCAACCATTTAAATCTATCTCGGGTGACACTGTGCAATTCACTCTGTGGGCTGCATTGCCTTCTGGTTTACCAGAGGGGCTGATAGTTTTAGGCTTTGTTGGTAGCTTTAAATATTTGAACCATGGGTCAACCACGCAGGTAGTAGGAAAGAGTAGTTCAAGCTAAGCCAACAAATGGTTCTATTTCCATGTTAAGAGGAACAAGAGAGGACTGAGTAGATGAGATAGAATGCATGAGAAAAGAATGAGTGAAACCAGAAGACCATTGAACCACTAGAAGAGAATGTTGAGACCGTGGAACCCCATGAAGCATAAATCGAAGGCCGGTTGAGAACTAAAGAGTTAGAGTTTTCCCAGAAAGACAATAGAAACCCTATCATCACACCTCGCAAATATCTGGATAAATACATGTTTACAGATTTACACAAAATCTTTTTCTGTGATTTTCCCCACCTACTGTAGCAGTGGATACTAAGGTTGAAAGATAACCACGCGATGAACTAGATCCGACAACAAGATTGGACCCCAGTACAGGTTGAGCAGTTACAGCAAGTGAACAACAAATTCACCCATGCAGTCGAATTTTAGTTTAATAGTATTGTGGCAGGATTCATCACAGAGTTTGCAGTCGACACAGTGAAGTCATACAGTGCAACAGAGTAGGAATTTCTACGCAGACCCCACGGAAGGTACATTCTATAACTGTATACTTCTATTAAAATATTGTTGTATAACAAAGGGGTAATGACAATGGAATCAGATAGCTAGACTTCCCTGCGTGCATGGGGGAAGGGGGAAACACTGACAGAGAGAGGATAGATGGACGAAGGTGAGGATAAAGGCAAGAAGGAGGAGGAATTCTTGGACCCAATCTTGATGGATGACGACCATCTTAAGTGGATCTTGGAGTCATCAGGAAGGATGCGTAGTGGAGTACCCTACCAATATAAGGTGAATACCAAGAACAGAGTCGTAGTCGGGGAGGGAGGGCTCGGAAAGCGATGAGGAAGAGGTAGAGGATCTCTGGGATGTGGAGAATATTGAGGAAATACTGTGCATAACCTATGAGAGGAAAACGAGAAGCCCAAGAATGGGAGGAGAAGATAGCCATCCTTTACATATTAATGTCAGTGTGGAACCCATAAACCCATGTGTGACCAATAATCCAAAGATAACACCACCGTTTAGACAACCAAAGTTCGGAGGAAGTCTAGTAGCAATAAGTACATCTACCGCAGGTGCAACAACTAGAGGAGCCAGTTTAGGCAGTACTAGTCAAGTATCTACACCGCGCGGTGGAGGTAGCAGTTCAGTATTTAGAATGGCATGACATGATCCCACTATTCAATTACCAGAATTTTGAGGAGAAGCATCATAAGACCTTGAGAAGCATTTGTTCATTGGTGCAAAGATCTGGGAGGAAAAATAGATCACTGATGAAGATACCAAACTTGCGCAGCTAGCAATCACTCTAAGAGACCGCGCACTAGACTGGTACATGATTCTAGACACGAATAGTGCCCCTGGGATGACGAGGACATTGGCAGACATTAAGAATCTATTGATTAATGAGTTCCAGAAGTCGAGCTCAGAGGATCAGTATATGAACGAGATGATCGAGATAAGATAAAAACCAGGAGAGTCTATATGGGAGATTGACCATAGATTCAAGTAACTAAAGGGGAAGCTAAAATACCTTATGACCAAGATGTAGCACCAGCACCTGTTTGTCAACTCACTACTCCCACACCTAAAATATCCCTTACGACAGCAAAAGTTTCAGACGCGGGTCGAGGCTCTACATGAAACTTTGCAACTAGAAGAGAACCAGTACCAATAGATGGACCCGACTATTGAAGAATTGAAGGAGGATTTGAACAACCTAACATTTCAGTTGAACCTGAATAAGAACAAAGACAAATGAGAATTTTTTTGGTGCACCACAGGTAGGATAGAAGAACACCACAAGAACGAATGTCCAACATTCGCGCAATATATGGAAATAGGCATGCCAAACCCACTACCACAAGGAGGATTATGGTGCGAAATATGCAAGAAACTGAGTCACAACCCTTATCACTACACGATGATACAGAAGTACCAGAAAGTTCCAAAGAATTCTTATTGCACCTTTTGTAAGTCAATGGGCCACAACGACAAAGATTGCAAAACTATGGAGCTGATGCAGGAAACAACATCTGACGCATACAGGGTACAGGCTAAAATGATGACTGGGCAAGTAGCGCCATAGTTCAATCAAACCCCAGCTCCATACAACACTGCGCAGCAACAGTACAATATTGTTCAGCAACCATACAATAACGCACAATTGCAATACAACCCGGTGCAACCCTAGTATAATACAACGTAGTATAATCAGGCACCACAACTCAATGCGCTGAGAGGGGACCGAGCAGGCTATCGAGGAGGAGGAGGAGCCAGAGGAGGTTTCGGACATGGCAGAGGACTAGTCACATATCACAACTATCAAAAAGTAGGACATTACACATGGGAATGCCCACTGCCGCCAACAACTTGTATGTATTGTCGCGCATCGGATCATGATACAGAGGAATTTCCGACATTATTAGTAAAGATCCAGGAAAAGAGGAACCAAAACAATCAGAATGTTCAATGGATTTTAGCCGAAGCAAGGGAGGATGGACGGAACATCAACATAGTCACTCGTGGAGGAACTAAAATAGGAAACGACGCAGTCCGACAGGAACCCCCACAGAACCAATGGGTAAAGCAAAAAAATGAACCAAGAAAGCAGTTCGATGCACCCAAAGAAAAGGAGACTTTTAAGGAAGCCAGACAAGAATTTCAGAAGGTGGACACGGCGTCGACTTCCACTGTGCAACCAGTCCATGAAGCCCCAAAATATGAAATGCCACCATCATTGGATCATACCAACGGAATGCCACCCAAGGGACAAGTAAGTACTATCAAAGACATTTTGCAATCATGCATAAAAATGTTAAGTGATCCTTCATCTGTGAAAATATTGCAAAACATCCTAGAAAAATGTAGCAACGAGACGGAACAAAATCTAGAACTGAAAATTGTCAATCATCTACACACAAGAAGAAGAACAAGTAGGGAATTTAGATTGAATGCTAACATTGGGGATTTTAATATCGAAGACATCATACTCAACCTAGGATCCGAAGTGAATGTGCTACCCAAGAAAACCTGGCAATGCATGGGAGAGACAACATTGGGATACTCAAATGTCCAACTAAAACTATCAAACCAACATAGGTTCCTACCAATAGGGAGACTAAAAGGAGTAACAGTAGATCTTGATGGAATGCGCACTAAAGCAGACTTTGAAGTCATCAAAATAGTAGATGGCACAACACTGTACCCGACACTACTCGGTCTAGATTGGGAGTTTGAAAACCATACCATAATCAACTTGAAGACAAGAAAAATGACATTTGAATCTGGATATTATAGGGTCATAGCACCACTAGACCCATCAAAAGGGGAGAGGTTCATAGAACCCACTTGCCTGGACTTAGAGGAGATCAGCCAGTTGTATAGAACAACTGCGCGCGAGGAGGATTACGTAAACCCAAATGCAAACGGGGTACTTAGTTGGTGCATCATTACTTCATGCACAATAGATTTAGACATCGGGCTAGAAAATTGGCAGCAAAGACTACACGAAGTATCCACGAGAATATGTGCAAGAATAGACCATGCAGTATGATGGATAGGTATAGAAATCAAAGAACCACCCAGTTTCCATAGAATAAATGATTTGGAAACATTCTTGACACAATATGAAGACGAAGTATTAGAGAACCAGAGGCTACTAGCACTGGACTTAACACTCAAGGCCACACCCGCAAGATGGTGGGGCGCACACAAGGAGACTATCAAAAAATGGTACCAATGTAAGCAGTTACTATGCATAAGGTTCGACGCAGAACAGACAAACAACAAACAATGGAGATATGAAGGACTAGGGACACCAGCGAAACACTTGGAGGAGTGCAAAACGTTGTGGAAAATGACACCACCAGAGGAATGGCCTCACCACTTCATTCACACATTAGAGGGCATACCCGCGAACTGGTATACAGATCAGGAACTGCGCAAAGGAACTACAACAGGGATGACATTGTAACAAAATTTTACTGTCACTTTCTCATTCGAGCATGAGAACCCCAACATAGATGCAGTATTGAAATGGATCAGAGGATTCATATTCATTGAAGAACCGAAAATAGAACTTATTACCGAAGAGAAATAGCAAAATAAGCGGACAGTCAAGGAACTACTGTCATGTTATCATGTATAGGAGGAAGCACCAAACTAATATGACCCGTGAGACATTCAGATTGAAGAAGTAGAAGGTGAAAGAGATGTGAAGGGGCCACCTATGGAATTCGAAGTTATCTCTGCACCAATCAAGGTAAAGAAAGTTAACATTGAAATAGCTAAACATCCCAAAATGGCCAGCATTGGAGACTACTGGGATGATCCAATGGTAGAAAGCATCACAGAGTTGCTACGTGAGTATAGTAACTTGTTTCCTACAACATTTACAAAGATGAAGGGCATAGCAAGAGAACTCGGAGAGATGAAGATACCTCTCAGACCTGAAGCAAGGTCAATTAGACAGCGACCATATAGACTGAGCCCCATATATAAACATAAAGTTAAAGAGGAGATCAACTAGATGCTCGAAGCCGGCATAATCGAACCAATTGAGGAATCAAAATGGATAAGCTCTATGGTCCTTGTTAGGTGATTTATATGTACTAAAAAGACACTAAACTACCCTCAATTAAGTTTTCAACCTGGGGTAAGTGAACTTAGAGTTGTAGCAAAATATATGCCAAAGGTAAAAGGTTGGTAGGAGTATAATCTAACTAATGAAAGCAGCTATCTAAGGCTAATCTACTCAAGCAAACCTATCTAATGAGCAAACCCTACTAAGCAACTTGAAGCTAGGTAACCTAAGTACTTTTGGGCCAAGGATTGATGGATGGTTCTAAGAAAAGCAAGTGAAAACCCTACTTTAAAGCAACTAGTTCATGACAATAAGCAAAAGCAACTACCTAATCATGTCATAAGAAAATGACAAAAGCAAACTATCTTAACTTGCCAACCTACATTCAAGGAGAAACTACCCCATGAAAGAAAATAAATGAACAAGTAAGCAAAGACACCTATCTAACCTATAAAGAAAATAGACAAGTAAGCAAAGACACCTAACTAACCTACTAAAGCAAATAAACAAGCAAGCAAAGACTTCTCATTGAATAACTATCTAGCCTAAGAGGCAAGTGGACTAAATGCTTGATGCAAAACTATTTCTAATGCATGAAAGGAAATTCATTTTATTGAAAGCAAGAAGKACTACCAACTAAATGCCTAATTTATGATAAACAAAACTRCTCTTAAATCTATKGARRMAAAAKACTAACTACCCTACAACTAACAATRAAACTRTATTHTRAYMTAYRAARGMAAGAAACTATMTWTTHTGATCTACAAAAGMAAKAAAYWYATCTTTAAWMTATGAAACACTCAAATRTAATRBTGGTGGTTGTGTGAATGCCTTCGGTGKTGAYRDATGATATCTYRATGGCACTTGACAACAAAKGACAATTYRAGTGGTATAAACTCAATATTMATCTCAATGRMAAAAKGGAAGGTATGTATTAAAYRATCCAAYRAGAATWTAGCCATGACAAAGATAATGYTAAATACYSTGCATATTCATRTATAAACCATTAACATCATAATGAKATMATCATTCTACTTCTAGGTTACATAATCAAAATTCATACCTAACTCAATCATTTAACTAAGAAATATAGTTGCAATTCAATTCTAGAAAAGGAAATTATATAAATGAAACCATGTTATGTCTAGACTAATAATTCAAACTACAATTAAAACAATGCTTCAAAAACAAAGACTAAAACATGATATAAAAATTAAATGAGCAATCTACATTAACCAACAACTAATTTAGATGAGATCTATATAAACTAAAATAAGCAAGCTATGATTAAAACTAGAACTTATTATATTCATCCATCAAAATCCCTGTCAAAGGAAACCCAAATAAAATTCTATTTTATTCTAAAAACTTTGTTTTCAACTTGATTATAAAACCATAAATCAAAGCATAATTTTAACATCTAAATTCACATGAGGTTAATATAGAGACTTGCAAGTTTGATCCTATTCTACAAAACTAATTCATGCTAACATTACCCATCATACGAACCTGCAAAAGAGCAATAAAATAATTAAATCACGACAAGCTAATTAACACAATAAAACATGCATGTACAGAAAATAAAAGAACAATTTAAATTATGAAGTGCATAAACAACACATTGATCGTCACCAGACTGTTGGTGGGCCTCCCAGCGAGTCGTGGCTACCTCCTACAAGCACACCACGAACTTCAACACGCCGAAGTCACCATGAAATCTTGAAAACACAGTTCTGGCACAATTTTGGCAATGTAAAACTCAAAACAGAGCAAAATCGTTTTTCTGACAATTCTAATGCTTATGCTACTTGGTTAACAATCTTATGACCACCCTATCAGTATTTATAAGCTTACAACCCAAGTGGTTGACCACAGGAGGGTCGAACCACTTCTAATTTCAGCAAAATACAATAAATGATGCTATAACTGACAAAACAGAACAAGCCAGTAATCGCCTTCTTTGGATAACTAAAACTGAGTTGTCTAGAGCTCAATAGTTGGAGGGGGTGATCATGAAGAAAACCCATGTGCCCGATTTGTCCATCACTGGCCGCCAATGCCATAACCGCCAACTCGCCTTGCATTTTTGTGCAATACTGAGTGATGGAATGAGTGTCGGATCAAGTGTCGGAACTGGAAACATGGTGCATTTTGCCCTGTAACGGCAGAAAAACATGAATTAACTCTTGGAAATCATAGAACATGATGAATTAAACTTGATTTAATCATTAAAAATGAATTACACGTTGTAGAAATTTCAATACAAATTAAGTATTTCTTGTGATTCTCCTGATCTAACAATTATATGCCACTGTTAAATATAGAATCGCTTCTACTATTATTCTTGCAGAAAATTAAACCACGATCACAAAGTGAAATATCAATAACACATAACACAGAAGTTTTACCGAGAAAGCGTAAAGCTAAAAACCCCACTATCATATATTATGTATATCATGAATTATGAAACAATCTCTTACAAAACTCTAATCCAAGAGCTCTCAGTACAATACAATCATCTCACACTGTCATACACAAATCACCAAATACATGTGCCAATTCTCTATGTCTAGACATCATGCCTCCTCTGCACAATCTCTGCAATTTGAATTCTCACAATTGAATTCCAATTGCCTAGTTTGCACATGTTCATAAGCATATCCACTGCATGTGTGATCAAATCACAATTGATAGCCAAACTGTCCCTTTCACCTGTTATCTCAACTGGGTCTCCAATGGATCTGACATGCATGTAGTTAACCGTGGTGAATCTTCAGTTGCATGTGAGTTCAAAAATTGTGAATTAATGAATAATTAATTCACTGAACTCTCACTAGTGCAAGTTTAGTTACAACTAGTACAAATGAGCTTAACTCACTTAACTACACTAATAATTATGTTACAACACCAAATCACTCAGTTATAGATGAGTTAATAGATTAATATGTATTGTCCAATTTAAGGGAAAAGTAAATTAGACACATGTTTCTTGTTGACTTTTCAACACTCCCTCTCAACAAGAAAGGGATTATCCTTCACCCCAATCCTGTCTCTATGATATTCGAATTTTCTCTTGGTGAGCGCCTTCGTTAGAATGTCTGCATCTTGATCTTCCGTAGGAATGTACTGAAGAAAAATGATCTTCCATTGCACACAATCTCTGAGATGATGATACCAGATATCTATATTCTTAGATCTGTCATGAAACACAGGATTAATCGAGAGTTTAATGCAACTCTGATTATCACAATAAATCATTGTTGGATCTAAATGAGAACCAAACAAACCAACCAAGTTCTTTCTCATCCAGATAGCCTCAAATGCAGCTTGACTCGCTGCCATGTATTCCACTTCCGCTGAAATGAGTACCACGAATCTTTGTTTTTTGTTCTACCAAGAAACAGTTGTAGATCTGATACTAAAGATCCCCCCTAGTGTGCTCTTTATATCCGTTGGGTTGCCCGCCCAATCTGCATCCATGAAGCCATGCAACTTCACCTCATTCACCTATTTGTACCATAATCCATACTCATATGTGCCCTTTAGATATCTCAGGACATGCTTACCCGCCTTCCAAAAGAGTTTGGTAGGCTTAACCATTGCTTGACTTAGCTGGTTAACCGCATAGCATATGTCTGGTCTCGTGTTCACTTAATACATTAGCGAACCCACTAACTGATGATAGACAGTAGCATCCTCTTTCCTCCAGTTTCTTGGAAGAGGAGTATCCATGGGTTTGCATCCCTCCATGTGAAACTTACCCAATATCTCCCTTGCATACTTGCCTTGAGACACAAAAAGTTCACCATCTCGCTGCCATATTTCCAATCCAAGGAAATAATGAAGAAGGCCCAAATCCTTCATCTTGAACTCCTTTGCAAGGTCATCCTTGCATGAGTGTATCAACTACTCATCACCAGTCAGTATTAAATCATCAACATAAACCACAATGATTAAAAGATTACCCTCCACCACAATTTGGTATAGGTTTGCATCCGCTTCACTTTTGGTAAAGCCCAATCCAGTGAAATGGTTGTCTATCCGAGTGTACCAAGCACGGGGTGCTTGCTTCAGCCCATATAGTGATCTCTTGAGTCTGCACACATGTGAATCTCTGTCAAAGGTCTCAAAACCTTCTAGCTACTCAATGTACACTTCTTCCTCAGTGATCCCATTGAGGAACGCAGTTTTTACATCCATCTGATGAATGCGCCAGCCCATCTGCGTTGAGAGTGCAAGGATGGATCTTATGGAAGAGTACCTTGCGACAGGTGCAAAGGTCTCATCATAATATATCCCATTGATCTGTGAGAATCCCTGGGCCACAAACCTGGCCTTGTATTTCTCAACACTCCCATCAGCAGCTTGCTTTACCTTGTAGATCCATCTTGAACCTACCACTGATTTGTCGACTGGTCTTGGGACAATTTCCCATGCACTGTTTTTGACAATGGAGTCATACTCCTCTAACATAGCATCAACCCAAGTGGGGTCCTACACTGCTTCCTGAAAGGAAGATGGTTCAATCACAATACATTTGCTCATGAGAGCCATGTATCCAGCAAATCGATCAGGAGACTGTCTCTGTCTACGCTGTGAAGTAGGGGCTCCTACATTCTATGTAGCATCTAGTCTTAATCTGTCAGCTTCTATGGTGCACTTTCTGCCATTTATGATGGATGGCTCTACTTGAGTGGTTTCCTCCACTCCATGAAGCTCCTCATGTGGTCAGTCCACATCTTGAGACTCATCCTTGGGAACCAGCAGTTCCTCCTCGGCATGCAAGTCTAGCTCCCTCTCAAGCAACAACCGCATGGCTTTCCCCTCATTGAATTTTATATCCTGTCGCATAACAGTCATCTTACTATTTGGAAAATACATACGATAATTATGGGGTGTTTCTGTGTACCCCACAAATATCCCAACTTTAGCAGTTAGTTCCATCTTCTTCCTGGAATCCTTGGTCACATGCACATAAACAGATGAGCCAAAAATTTTAAAATGAGAAACATCAGGTTTCTTACTAGTAAAAGCTTCTTCAGGTGTACTCATGCCAAGTACTCTATGAGGACAATGGTTTTGCACATAAACCACAGTGTTGCATGCTTCTGCCCACAAATGCATTGGTAGGCCCTGATCATGCAACATCGCTCATGTTGCACCCATGATCATTCTGTTTTTTCTCTCCGCAACCCCATTTTGTTGTGGGTTATGAGGTGCTATGAGTTCTCTTCGAATTTCTTCTCTGTTGCATAAGTATTTGAATTCATTAGAGATGTATTCTCCACCATTATCGCTCCTTAGAGCCTTCACTTGCTTCCCTGACTCTTTCTCCACCAATGCTTTAAACTCACAGAACTTTGAGAATGTTTGATCCTTCTTCTGCATGAAGAATATCTAGCATTTATGAGAAAAGTCATTAACAAAAATAGCATAATACCTATGTTTTGTTGTTGAAGCAAATGAGAATGGTCCACACACGTCTGTGTGAATTCTCTCCAGGATCACCGAAGCACGGTTCTCCTTTTCATGAAAGGTGGACTTTACATACTTCCCCAGGGTGCACCCCTTACACTGATCTAACTGAGCAAGTGTTCCCCTTGGAAGTCCAGTAGATATTTGTTACATGATCTTCAAGGCTCCATGATGAAGATGGCCCAATCACCTGTGCCATAATTCGCCCTCATCCTGGCTCACCACTTTTTATGCCTTGCCTATCATGGCACCGCAGCCATCTACCTCCAGCATGTAGAGATTCTTAACTCGAATCCTTATCTTCTTGACTTGACCCATTGCTTTATGTCACAGGTAGGCTTTTCCACTGCTAAAAACAACATCATAGCCTCTGTCCTCCAACATTGTGACTGAGACCAAGTTTTTCTTCATACCTGGAACATGCATAACATTTTTCAATTGAAATGGTTTACCTGACTCCCTCTGAAAGGTAATGGTACCAATACCAATCGCACTGTATCGTCCATCATCGCCCATCTCTATATGCATTATGAGTATTTCTCCTCCAAGTCAACGCAAGACTCTTTATCTCTCATCATGTGGAAAGAAGCACCACTATTCAAATACCACACCGATCCTGATGCACTTGAATCCATGCATGCGATCAAAGGGAAGTCAAGTTCAAATTGTGAGACAAGAGCCTCACCA
This sequence comes from Picea glauca, assembly GCA_000966675.3. Classification (NCBI taxonomy): domain Eukaryota; kingdom Viridiplantae; phylum Streptophyta; class Pinopsida; order Pinales; family Pinaceae; genus Picea; species Picea glauca. The sequence continues at coordinate 156,573 of JZKD02S0369246.1, forward strand.
GTTGCAGCTCCAACAACCGTCTTGTTCTTCCTCTTCTGCGGACAGTTAGTAGTGAGATGCCCATGTTCGTGATAGTGAAAACACTTCACTTTGGACAAATCCATCTTCTTGACTTTAGACTCAGATTTTGAATGGAATTTCTTCCCTTTCCCTTCCCTTGCCTTGGCAATCAAAGAAAAATCCTCTTCATCGTCACGCTTTGATGAAGATCCATCTATGGTGTTCCACCTGAATTCCTCTTACACCAGATCTGACCATAGTCATTCCCAATCCGGCAAATTTTCCCTTCCATTGATAGAGTCTTGATAATTGTGCCAACTCTTGGGAAGTCCTAGGAGATCCAAGCTCACCAAATCATCAGCAACGACTGTTATTCCCACACTTCCAAGCTCATCCTGACATTGGACAAACTTTGTGAGGTATTTTGGAATGGTGTCGCCCTTCTCCATCTTGATCTTCCTGAGTTTATCTTTGAGCCCCAATTACCTATGGTCGCTACTGTTTTGGAACAGATCCATCAAAACCTTCCACATTGCATGTGGTGTGGATTTCCCATGGATACTTGAGACACTGTGGTCTCGTACTCCCTCCAACAGAATCCTCCTCGCCTTTGCCACTTTCTTGTGCCATGTATCAAGATTTGCAATGTTTGTCGCATCTAGCTTAGGAACATCTTTGTCAATGTAATCCTTCTGTTAACTCTCAAAAACGCACCGGCATTTTTTGAAGGAAAAATGCCTAATCTTGAAGGGAAATTTTCACTATCTTCCCTAGCTCCAAATCCAAATCTGATTGTACCATTGGAAAGCTTACGATCTATAGATGTCAATCGACTATTGGAATGTGCGAAACGGATATTCCATGGCTGAGAAAATTGATTTTTACCAAAGGCATATTTTGCTGGAAATTTTGACTTTCGGTGGTTTAGGCGAAC
>JZKD02S0369246.1:157516-180511 GCA_000966675.3 Picea glauca
AAAGCGTAAAGCTAAAAACCCCACTATCATATATTATGTATATCATGAATCATGAAACAATCTCATACAAAACTCTAATCCAAGAGCTCTCAGTACAATAGAATCGTCTCACACTATCATACACAAATCAGCAAATACATGTGCTAATTCTCTGTGTCCAGAAAGCCTTCCTCCTCTACACAATCTCTGCAATTTGAATTCTCACGATTGAATTCCAATTGCCTAGTTTTCACATGCTCATAAGCATATCCACTGGATGTGTGATCAAATCACAACTGATAGCCAAATTGTCCCTTTCACCTGTTATCTCAACTGGGTCTCCAATGGATCTGACATACATGTAGTTAACTGTGGCAAATCTTCAGTTGCATGTGAGTTCATTGATTGTGAATTAATGAATAATTAATTCATTGAACTCTCACTAGTGCAAGTTTAGTTACAACTAGTACAACTAAGCTTAACTCACTTAACTACACTTACAATTCTGTTACAACACCAAATCACTCAGTTATAGATGAGATAATAGATTAATATTTATTGTCCAATTTATTTAAGGGAAAAGTAAATTAGACACGTGTTTCTTGTTTACTTTTCAACACACGTACCTTATGCTGATCATACCATTTTATCATCAAATTCTTCAAAAAGATCCTTCAAAAGATGAAAAACACATATATACATATGGAAAAAGTGTATAGTAATCGTCATGAAAATGATCATATCTCGAGCCCAACATTACCCCCACACCTACGACTTTGCAGGTCCCACTGCAAACAAAAAGAAGTTACCCCTGGGAACTAGGCTTGCTGAGGAGGATCAGATTTGGAAGCCTCTCCTTCTTGTTGTGTGTACTTAGCCTTGTGCTCTGAGGTTGCGGTTATTTTTAGTCATTTCATCAACCAACCGTTGAAGGGAGTTTACCTTTGCCTGAAGGACTGCATTGTCATGATGAAGGTGTACATCTATTGTCTTCCTCTCTTCCAAATATTGGAGAAGCTAATAATTTTCTTTTTGTAGCTGCTCTATGGTTGGGACAGAATCGGTGATCTCTGAGGAAGGCTTAGATCCTTTGAGTGATGTGGACAATTTATCAATTTTAGGATCTAGAGTGGGCATGAGTAAAGTAGGAGTGATGGGAGATCGGTAAGGTGAGGTAGGTTCAGATTTTTTTTTCCTTAGTGGCTATAATCCATCCGCAGAGACTTCTCTAGGTTTCTTATGAGGGCTCTCAAGGTCAGAGGACACTTGGATAGGATCTGAAGTAGGTGGAGGCTTTGCATAAGACTTGGTTCTTGTGTTCTGCATACTCTCCGAAAGGGTCCCTTACCAAATCGGTTGGCTCCCCTCTTGTTTGTAGGAATTATGGGAAAGTCTTGTTGCATTACTTCTTGGATTTTCTTAGGTGTAGGACCAAGAGAAAGTGAAGGCATTGGGGGGTCAACAATAGGCTTATTTTTGTCTTTGTTCTTGGTCTTTTTCCCCGATGAAGAAGTAGGAATGTCAACAAGATTTTGGTATTGTTCCAGCAAAGAGAGGGTTTGTGCAATGGAGTTTGGAGTTCTTGGAGAGTGAGGTTTGGATGGAGAGATAATTTTTAGGCTAAGTGGCTTTTTGTCGGTCTTAAATGTCAAGTGGGTGTTTGAAAATTGGTAGATAAAGGCATCCCAATTTTGCCCCTGTTTCTCTAATTCGGTAAGAACGAGGAGTTTGGTCAAACCGTGGTGGAAGAGACTATTGTGGGGGTTAGTCACATTTTTCCTCACTTGAGAGGACATCTTCTCCAAGCTTTTGAGAAAATAAAAGGGAATGTTCAAGGTTTTGTTGAACAGAAAATGAGCCAGCAATCTAAAATGACAAGCTTTGAAGGTGGAGTATCTACCTTCACATGTAATTAACCTTGTGATGATGATGAGGGGGTTAATCAATTCTACCTTTATCCACTCCTTAGCATACCCTTTCTCTCATGAAATTCTCTCGAATTTGGGCTTAAACACCCTATTGTAACTTGAGTGCGGCAATTGATGATTTTTGAACCATCTATCTCCCATTCTTGGGAGCTTTGTTGCAGCATAAATGGACTCTTTTGTGACTTCAAAGATAAGATACCCTACATGTGTTGTCTTACCATCAAAACCAACCAAAAATTTCATAGAGAGGCTGTCATCATGGCCCTGCAAGCTAAAAAGAAATGGCCTCCAGCCAGTAAGCAAAAACACTTCTCTGCATTATGCGAATTCTGGAATGGAAAACAAGTTTGCATAGGAGGAGGGTTCATATCTCCTAGGCATTGTGACAGAGGTTAAATTCACCAAGAAAGGGAGAAATCAACCAAGCAATGACACGGATTGGGCACGGTCTGAGTGCGATTTGAACAGGGGACAAATTGGCAAAGGTTGGGTGCGATTCCTTAACGCAAGGCAGAGCAAATGGCAAGGGAAAATGAGATAATATAATGCCCAGCCCAATGTTGGATGCACTTAAGGTGGAGTAAGTTACACACATGTGCGCGTGGGCTACCATGTGTGAAGAATTCGAATTCAAAGGCTAGATTTGGAGCAATGTACTGGTGCGTAATTCAGATCAATGTCCAAGTCTTTTGACTTGGACATTTGATCATAACCATATGAAGCATCTTTTATTCAATGTCTGGAACCAATTTAATTGAATATAATTAAATTCAGGTTACCTGGAATCTAGGACAGTTACTAGTATGCAATTCAATGGCACTTCATTCAGCACTTCAAACGACATCTCATACGACACCTCATCTGGTACCTTATATAGTACTTCATCTGGTATCTCTGTGTTAAGTGCATTTTTACCTCTTATAATGGAAGATCTGCAAATTTGAAGTGTTTTTGACAATAACAGTAGTTAATGAGCAAAGGTAGAATGCTCCATGTTCACTCATTCTTCTTGCATATGACATATAATGTCAAAACCTACAATGAACGGGTTATAGCAAGCATAAAACATGTGTTGTAAAACCTACAATATGTAGCTTGTAATGGAAGATAACCAATAAAGAGTGGTCTTGTTAAACAATCGATAAAGAGTGGTTTGTTAAGCATGAGTTAAGTAACTTATAGCACACAGGAGTTAAGAAAAAAATAGCATGACTATCAATGTAATAACATGTACCATGATGATAATACAAAAATTCTTGCAAAGACTTATTTCTCTAGGCAATGATCATTTGTCAACTTATGAACCCCTCCCCCACACCTAAGTATTGTGACACCTCACAATCAAAAGTATAGGAAACTAGTCAATATCCCCCAATAGCCGAAGATTTACAGTATGTCAAGTGTAAAGATGAAATTTCACATATTGGTCCGATGAGACAGTTAGGAGATGGCCCCACCTATAGGATAAGAGATCCTATATATAGATAAGAAGAGGTAGGCAAGAGAGTTTCAATATAGTCTTAAAGTTATTTTCCAATGGCAAGTGTATGGAGTTCATTAACCTTAGCTTAAACACACATAATTCATGTCATCTTTGTCTGCAAGTGATGTCGTACATCAGGACAAGTTTAGATTTATTATTTATTTTTGTCATATTACCATCCTTGCTAGGTAGAATGCCCCGCTGCCAGAAAGCCTGTTCAATACTCCGGCGTATTTACCTAGTCATACCATAGGAAAGTACCCACTGCCAGTAGACCTGTTCAGTATCCTGGCGGGTTATCCTCTTAAACCCTCAGAGACTGGCCCTCCATCCTTTAAGATTTTAGTATAATATTGCTTATGCAAGAATATGGGAGAACAGCTCTTAAACAACTTTTTCTTTCTTTTTCTTTTTAATTGGGATGGTATTTATGTTAGAGGATGACTTTCCGTTATATTGTTTTAGTGGTTGTCCTGATGTAAGGGGTACTTAAGCGGACATGGCCTATGTAAAGATATGATATAATCAAGTTATTTAGTGTGTAGTGGATGGTACCATTGATAAAGAACAAAAAGGTATCTCTAGGCTCAACTTACTTTCTTCCTTTGTAGTTATTGTGATGTTTCCATGGCTAACTATTAATTAGACCTCCTTGTTACTCTTTGATAAAGACACTTGACTCACTTACTCAGGTTTCTTGAAAAAAACCTGTACGAGAGGCCTCTAGGCTTGATAGTTATGGTATCACTTCCTTATACAGTGGTGAAGAGTTTCAAGAGCAACTGCTTTAGAATGCCTTAAAAAATGATAATTTTGCAAAAATATGGCTAATTACAGTAAGTCAATATTCATTTGATGTTTTAGCAAACACAAAATTCAAGTATAACAATGTTTTGAAGAAAGATTTTTGAAACTGTGTACTCCCGGTGAAATAATTACTTACAGAAATATCTAGAATTGCCTTATTAACAAAATGCAAAAATTATTTACATATATACAATAGGAAACTTAGAAAAAATTTCAAGAACAAGGGGGGACTTCCCCATCTACTAAGGCCAATGCCTTGTCAACTGACATGACCTGTAGAAAATCTTCTCTGGAAATGTGCTTATGATAAAATTTAAGTCGGTGTCTGTTTACCACAAAGGAGACTTGTCCATCGTCAATTGTTTTATTTTTTACAACTCCATTGTCATATACAGTGTCTACCTTGTAAGGGCCCAACCAAAGGGTGGTAAGTTTTCCTTTGAATATTTTGAATAGGGAATCAAACAACAAAGCCTAATCACCAGGCTGGAAGTGCTTCTTCTTAATAAACTTGTCATGCCACTTGCTCCTCTGGTTTTGGACCAATATTATCCATTGGATGGCATCTTTCCTGATTTCATCCAACTCATTAAACTATAGGGCTCGTTGCTTCTGAGATTCATCTAGGTTCAATCCTAACTCTGGGGAAATATGGAAGGTCCTTACTTGGAATTCTATTGGTAAAAGTACTTGTTTCATGTACACTAGCTCATAAGGGGTATGTCCAGTGGTATTTCTCCAGGTGGTTCAGTATGCCCATAAAGCCTCTGGGAGCCTATCAGCCTAATCTCAGTGATGTAACTGAATAGTCTTGGTCAAGATGGCTTCTAGAACTTTGTTTGTGGATTCTACATGTCCATTGGCTTGCGGGTGGTATGGAGAAGATTTACAGTGTTTAATACCATATTTCTCTGTTAGCTCTTTCATCATCTTGGAAGTGAATTGAGTGCCTTGGTCGGTAACAATTTCACGAGGGAAACCGAAGTGGGTAAAGATGTATTCATAGATAAATTCGACAATATACTTCTCTGTGGCCCTGAATAGGGATTTTGCCTCTACCCATTTGGTGACATAGTCTGTACAAACCAAAATATAGTTCTTCCTATGGGACATGGGTGAAATTGGTCCTACAAAGTCGAGGGCCCATTTTTCAAAGGGTTCTATCATAACTTGGGCTTGTAAAGGCATTTTGTCAGATGACGTAGGTCTTCCTATCCTTTGGCAACTATCACAATTTCTCACATACTTGGCAGCATCTTTGAAAATTCTAGGCCAATAGTAACTTGAATGTAATACCTTATATGTTGTGAGTTTGTCGGAGAAATGGCCACCACATGGTCCATCATGACAACTTCGTAGTATATCAGGTACCTTGTCCTCTCGAACACATCTACGAATAATCAAATCAGGACCTGTGCGAAAAATATCATGACCAACCCAAGAGTAATTAGCACTTTGTGTAATAATTTTCCGCTTTTCACGAGGTGACAAATGAGACGGTAACTTCCTAGTGGCCAGATAGTTTTCCATATCCGCAAACCATGGGCTATTGATAGAAAGAGAAAAAAGATGCTCATCTGGGAAACTATCATCTACATGGATATCATCATCCTCATTTTTTATTCGGGAAAGAAAGTCAGCTACTACATTATCTTTCCCAGGTCGGTCAATCACAGTAATATTAAATTCTTGCAATAATAAGAGCCACCTAGTCACTCAGCCATTATTTATAGGTTTGTTCATGAGGAACCTAATGGCGGAATGATCGGTGTGTACAAATACTTCATAACCTGTAATGTAATGACGAAACTTGTTAATAGCATGAACAACTGCCAAGAACTCTTTCTCGGTGACTGTGTAGTTTAACTGGGCAAGGGACAAGTTCTTTCTTACAAAATAAATGGCATAGGATTGTTGGTCTTCTTTCCGCCCTAATACCCCTCCTATTTTGTGTCGGAGGCATCAGTGGATATATGAAATGGGAGAGTCCAATTGGGCCCTCTAAGAACTGGTGCCACAGACATCTTAGCTTTCAGGGTTTCAAAGGTAGTTTGGCACTGCTCAGTCCAAACAAAATCAACATCTTTTATCAATAATCCAAACATAGGTGCAGCAATCTTTGTAAAATTTTCAATAAACCGTCGGTAATATCCGGCATGTCCAAGAAATCTTCTCACCTATTTCTGAGTCTTGGGGGGTGGAATTCTAATAATGACCTCAATCTTTGCGGGATCGACTTTTATTCCTTCAGATGAAACATGATGTCCTAGAACCACTCCTTCAGTTAAAAACATTTTGCATTTTTCATGACTTAGGGATAGGTTCATTTCCTGGCATCTGATGAGGACTTTTTCTAAGTTGTCTAAGGCTTCCTGGTAAGTGTTGCCATAGACTGTGAAGTCATCCATGTAGACCTCCACACAATCATGAATAAGATCGGCAAATATCCCTAATACTACTCGTTGAAATGTGGCAGGAGCATTACACAATCCAAATGGTAAGACCCTATAGGCATAGGTGCCCCATGGACAAGTAAAGGTAGTCTTGTCCTGGTCCTCAGGTGCTATAAGAATCTGGTTGTACCTGTTGTACCCATCTAGAAAGGAGAAATACTTCTTTCCAGACAAGGTATCTATAGCTTGGTCAATGAAAGGAAGAAGAAAGTAGTCTTTCAGAGTGGCCTTGTTGAGTTCCTAGAAATCAACATAGATTCTCCATTTCTTGGTCACTTTCTTTGGAACCACTACAAGCGGGAATACCCACTTACTATTGGATATGGGATAGATGAATCGGACATTTAGCAACTTTTGAATCTCATCCTTGACTATATCTTTGAGTGTTGGGTTCATCCTTCTCTGGGGTTTCCTAACAGGTGTCACTTCCCCTTGGGATGCATGTGTTAGGGCATATACCCTTCATGTCAGTGTATTCGGAGGAAAATGCTCTCAATTGTTCTTTAAGGATATCTACTAACTATTTCTATTGGTCTGCATCTAGCTCGGAGTTTATATGTAAAATTTCCCTGGACTAATCTCGTAGGGAATGGTATAAGGCATGGTAGACTCATCTATTTCTAAAATAAAAGATGTCGAAGACAAAATGGATGGATCTAATTGTTCTTGAAATTCTTCCCCAAACATGTACTCAAATTGGGGAAAACATTGTGGAAAATCCACACATGTAATAGCAGAAATGAATTGGTTTAGCACATTTTTTGTGGTGTGCTCCTGAAGTGCCCATGCATGGTCACTTGGAAATACAAGTTATTCCTAGTCCTTGTTCTCGTATGGACATTCAATCCACTATATATTCTCCATAATAGGTTGAGCTGGAGGGTAAATTGTGAGCTTCTGGATAGAGAGACCATTTGAGATGGTCATTTCTCCTTCTCTACAGCCAATAAATGCATTGGTTGTGGATAGCCAAGGTCTTCCCAAGATAACAGGATGACCTCTGGCAGGATCCTTTGAATGAATGACGAGGAAATCTACTCGGTACTCCCATGAGGATAAAGTAAACATGACATCATCTAAAATCCCTTCAGGTATAACCCTAGTCTTATTTGCTAATTCCAAAATGGTTGGGGTAGGTCGAAGAAGAGGTTGTAACTATAATTGTTCCAAGGTAGTAGCGGTCATAACATTGATGGCTACCCCTAGGTCTATGAGAGAGTTTCCAATGGAGATCTCATTAATGGTTATGGTCACTACGGGGTTTCCTATATTCCCATACTTTGCTAGTTTTGGCTGCTCTGATATGTACTCAGAGAGTCCTCCTACCAAATGCACTATAGGAGGATCCTTTTTCTTCCTACCTGGCTTCTTAATACATAGTTCTTTGACTACCTTACTATAGATTGGAATGTCTTTAATGGCTTGAAGTAGGGGAATCTTGACACAAATATTTTTCAATTCATTCAAAATGTCAAATTCTGGTCGAGTGGTAGGTTTCTCGATTACCAATTGGTCTGGATAAGGAGGGACCTTCATAATTTGTGAAGGTTCATTTTGGGGAATCTTGGGTTCTTGATTCTTCGAGATAATAACATATTCCCACCTAGTGTAATCCATGGGTTGTTTGGTGATTTCTTCTTCTTCTTCTTCTTCCTGGATGACTACTGAAGGTCTCTGCCTATCTAGAACTTTTCTTGATCTTAGTTGAATTTCCTGTAATGGAACAGGAGTAATAACATATGTCAGGAAGGCCTGCATCTCAACATTGTTAAGAGGTTCAGGGGGCTTATTATTATGATTTGGCACTGGTTGTGCTGGTAATAGTGTCGGTTTCAGGGAACTTGCATTTTGAAATTGTAGTAGTTGTTGTTGTGGGATAGGAGGTAAAGGTGGTGGAACAAAACCTGGAAAAATTTGTGGAGTTTTCGATGAGAACTGAGGACAAGGATGGTTGTACATAGGGATAGGTGGAGCTTGAGAGTTTACTTTGTTGTGTCCTCCCCTCAATCCTTGAATCCAAGGATGTTGGTACTGAGTAGACCAATTTTTCCAACCTAGTGAGTTCCATTGTTGTTGTTGATAATAGGGTGGAACTTGAGACTGTAGATCTGGGTATGTGGGTTGATTCCTAGGATGCCATGTCCTCCTAGGTGCATAAGAAGACTCCACGGGATCTCCACTCCTATATATGGCTAATAAACCGAGAAATGATGGAAATTTTTCAGTCACATGGTCTTCTATACAGAAGCCACAAACTGAAATGTTATCTAATGGGCACTCCCTTGAGGAATGCTTTCTCCTATATCTTGGGCAATATATGTTCATTACTGCATTTTCCTCCTCTTGTTTCTTTTTTATTTTAAGGGTGTCCAACTGGGAACCTATTGTGCTTAGGATATCTGTTTTAAAGTTTTCTAGAAGGTTCCCTATCTCTGCTCTTGTGATGCCACCTAAATTAACTGGTTTTAAGCTTCTATTGTAAGGGTCCCAAACATTCTTTCTTGTTTTGGCTCTACTCCTTGAGTAGTTTTTACACATTTCACATATTTCAGCAAATGGTTTATGAGAGATGTCACATGATGCCATCAAGTTAAGCATCTCTAAATATTCTTCTGAAATTCCCTTAAGGAAAAGATCCCTAATTGCATCCTCTGGGAGGTCATGGTATTTTGACTTCTGGGAGATATAACCAAAACTTTCCATATAATCTTCAAGGGTCTCGTCTTCTAACTATTGGATTTTAAAGATGTCATTACGAGACTCTTTGGTCTTGCAGTAGTTATGGTACTTCTGAAGAAAGATGTCTTTCATGGATTCCCAAGACCTAATAATGGATTCTCCCAACCCCATGAACCATCTTAGTGCAGAGTCTTTGAGGGTGGCAGGAAAGAGTTTTAATTTATGGGCATCTTATACGTATTTGTAGCTCCTACACAAGATGTCAAATTCAAATAGGAAGGTGTATGGATATTCACTGTCTTTACCATAAAAGGTAGGCAGTGCTGAGAGAGGAATATTCTTCATGTTGACATTCGAAGTGGTGTCTAAAATCGAAAACCCAAAGGTAGTTTCTATTTGGTTTCCTATTTCTTCTTCCTCTCCGTGTCTTACATGGTTATGGTCCTCCTAATCATCCATATTGGCTTGATTTCTGAAAAGAGAGTACCTAGGTGGTTTTATCTTTGAAGAAAACAAGGTTTCCCTTTGATGGAAAGGTCTTCCTACGAATTGGATGTCTGGGACTCTACTCGAGTCGGTTGAGACTATTGGTGCCAAAGTTTCTGTTACAATTTGAGAGATGATTACATTGGTTGAACTACCAAACAAAAGATTCACCTATTCAGGGTCTATGATGTCCTTAAAATTAGGGTCCCCTAGTGGTGGTGTAAAGGCAGAGGTTGTATCGTTTGGTTCTGTGGAAGAATCGAGTGTTCTTGCCTCCTGTCCTAATATGATTGATGCTTTAGTTTCTTATCCTATAGTGCTCCCTGTGTTAGTCTTCTCATAGACTATATTATCTCTTTGGGTTGAGCTAGCTCCTGTTTTTCGGTATTGATCTGTGGATTTTATAAGTGGAACGTCCCTTCCCCCAAAGAGATCAAAAGGAACCTTGGTTGAAAGGTCTGATTTAGATTTAATGTATCTACCTTGTGGGTCTCTAGGCCTATTCATGAAAGAAAGAAAAAACAAAAGAAAAAGATACCATTGGGTTTGGGGGAGCTTGCAATAGCAGATGCGCAGGTTCTTACCTATCGTCTTAAAGTTCCCCTGCCACCAATATAATGCTAAGGTCTAGGAATGATCTATTTCCTAACTACTTCTTACCTTGAGACAACTCCCCGGCAACGATGCCAAAATGTTAGGTGATTTATATGTACTAAAAAGACACTAAACTACCCTCAATTAAATTGTCAACCTGGGGTAAGTAAACTTAGAGTTGTAGCAAAATATATGCCAAAGGTAAAAGGTTGGTAGGAGTATAATATAACTAATGAAAGAAGCTATCTAACGCTAATCTACTCAAGCAAACCTATCTAATGAGCAAACCCTACTAAGCAACTTGAAGCTAGGTAACCTAAGTACTTTTGGGCCAAGGATTGATGGATGGTTCTAAGAAAAGCAAGTGAAAACTCTACTTTAAAGCAACTAGTTCATGACAATAAGCAAAAGCAACTACCTAAGCATGTCAATAAGCAAATGACAAAAGCAAACTATCTTAGCTTGCCAACCTACATTCAATGAGAAACTACCCCGTGAAAGCAAATAAATGAACAAGTAAGCAAAGACACCTATCTAACCTATAAAGAAAATAGACAAGTAAGCAAAGTCACCTAACTAACCTACTAAAGCAAATAGACAAGCAAGCAAAGACTTCTCATTGAATAACTATCTAGCCTAAGAGGCAAGTGGACTAAATGCTTGATGCAAAACTATTTCTAATGCATGAAAGGAAATTCATTTTATTGAAAGCAAGAAGTACTACCAACTAAATGCCTAATTTATGATAAACAAAACTGCTCTTAAATCTATGGAAACAAAAGACTAACTACCCTACAACAACAATGAAACTATATTCTAACATATGAAAGAAAGAAACTATCTATTTTGATCTACAAAAGAAAGAAACTTATCTTTAATCTATGAAACACTCAAATATAATAGTGGTGGTTGTGTGAATGCCTTCGGTGGTGACATATGATATCTCAATGGCACTTGACAACAAAGGACAATTCGAGTGGTATAAACTCAATATTAATCTCAATGGCAAAATGGAAGGTATGTATTAAACAATCCAACAAGAATTTAGCCATGACAAAGATAATGTTAAATACCCTGCATATTCATGTATAAACCATTAACATCATAATGAGATCATCATTCTACTTCTAGGTTACATAATCAAAATTCATACCTAACTCAGTGATTTAACTAAGAAATATAGTTGCAATTCAATTCTAGAAAACGAAATTATATAAATGAAGCCATGCTATGTCTAGACTAATAATCCAAACTACAATTAAAACAATGCTTCAAAAACAAAGACTAAAACATGATATAAAAATTAAATGAGCAATCTACATTAACCATCAAATAATTTAGACGAGATCTATATAAACTAATATAAGCGACCTATGATTAAAACTAGAACTTATTTTATTCATCCATCAAAATCCCTGTCAAAGGAAACCAAAATAAAACTCTATTTTATTCTAAAAACTTTGTTTTCAACTTGATTATAAAACCATAAATCAAAGAATAATTTTAATATCTAAATGCACATGAGGTTAATATAGAGACTTGCAAGTATATTCCTAATCTACAAAACTAATTCATCCTAACATTATTCATCATACGAACCTGCAAAAGAGCAATAAAACAATTAAATCACAGCAATCTAATTAACACAATAAAACATGCATGTACAGAAAATAAACGAACAATTTAAATTATGAAGTGCATAAACAACACATTGATCGTCACCAGACTATTGGTGGGCCCCCCAGTGAGTCGTGTCTACCTCCTAAAAGCACACCATGAACTTCAACAGGCTGAATTCACCATGAAATCTTGAAAATGCAGTTCTGGCACAATTCTGGCAATGTAAAACTCAAAACAGAGAAAAATCATTTTTCTAACAATTCTAATGCATATGCTACTTGGTTAACAATCTGATGACCACCCTATCAATATTTATAAGCTTACAACCCAAGTGGTCGACCACAGGAGGGTCGAACCACTTCTAATTTCGGAAAAATACAATAAATGATGCTCTAACTGACAAAACAGAGCAAACCAATAATCACCTTCTTTGGATAACTGAAACTGAGTTTTCTAGAGCTTAGTAGTTGGAGGGGGCAATCATGAAGAAAACCCATGTGCCTGATTTTTCCATCACTGGCCGCCAATGCCATAACCGCCAACTCGCCTTGCGTTTTTGTGCAATACTGAGTGCTGGAATGAGTGTCGAAACTGGAAACATGGTGTGTTTTGCCCTGTAATAGCAGAAAAACATGAATTAACTCTTGGAAATCATAGAACATGATTAATTAAACTTGATTTAATCATTAAACATGAATTACACATACCTAATCCGATCATACCATTTTATCATCAAATTCTTCAAAAAGATCCTTCAAAAGATGAAAAACACATATATACATATGGCAAAAGTGTATAGTAACCGTCATGAAAATGATCATATGTCGGGCCCAACAATCATACAGGACAAGAAACAAAGAAGAGGGATCAAGATATGCATTGACTTGAGGAAGTTGAATGATGCATGCCTACACGACCCATTCCCTACACCGTTCACGGATGAAGTGTTAGAAAATGTGGGGGGACACGAAGCTTACTCATTCACTGATGGATTCTTGGGCTACCATCAGATCAAGATAGCACGGGAGGACAGATACAAGACCACATTCGCGATGGAATGGAGATCTTACCAATATACAGTCATGCCATTTGGACTGAACAATGTGCCAGCAATATTCTCCAGAGTGGTTATCGCAGCATTTAAAGAATTCATCCATCAGTTTCTCGAAGTATACCTGGATGACTGGATAGTCTATAGTCTGTTGAAAAACCATGTGGAAGTTTTACGCTTGATGCTAGAATGATGCAGATAGTGTCAGATATCGCTAAACATAAAGAAATGTATATTTGGAATGTCGTTTGGGATACTATTGGGCCATATAGTATGCAAACAAGGGCTATTGGTTGATCCAGCAAAGATCGCAGTTATCATTAATTTACCAGCACCAAAAACAGTTTGTCAGCTACGAGCAACGTTAGGCCACACAGAACACTATAGGAAATTCATCAAAGGATATGCATAGATCACAACACCAATGGAAAAACTTCTAAGAAAGGATACAAAGTACCAATGGAACGATGAGTGTCAACATGATCTGGATACTCTAAAAGAAAAGATGGTCACTACACCAATATTAGTATTTCCAGACTGGGGAAAGACATTCCATGTGCATGTAGATGCATCAGCGATAGCACTTGGAGCTATCTTGGCACAACCAGGAGTAGGAGACTTGGATCACCCAATAGCGTTTGCAAGCAGAAAACTATCAGACTCGAAAGAGAATTATAACATGATGGAAAGAGAATGTCTAGCTATGGTTTATGCACTACAAAAGTTTAGACACTACCTATTTGGAAAACATTTTAAGATTTTTACAGATCACTCAGCCTTAAAATACCTAGTCAACAAGCCAGTGTAGGCGAGGGAGAATCTGTCGATGGTTACTAATATTTCAAGAATTCGACCTCGAAGTAATAGTTAAACCAGGAAAATTGAATGCAAGACCTGGCCACCTATCACGGATCACAAATGGAGAAGAACCCATGAACTTATAAGACAACTTTCTAGATGCCCGGTTATTCGCAGTACAGATTGTTGATGACTAATTCGCAGACATCATCCAATACTTGAGCACAGGTACTACATCACAAGAATATACCACTGCGCAGAAGAAGAACCTGGTAGTTCACGCAGTCGACTATCAACTGATCGCAGGACATCTATATAAAATGGGCATAGATAGTATTTTACGAAGGTACGTGTTAGAGCACGAATGACCAAGAATTTTAACAGAAGCCCACGAGGGATTGGAAGGAAGACACTATGCAGGAAAAACTACCATGCAAAAGATACTCCGCGCAGGATTACGGTGGCCAACGATTCATAGAGACTCGAAAGAGTACTGTCAGGGATGCGATGTCTGTCAAAGGGTAGGCAAACCCAACAGAAGGGACGAGATGTCGTTACAACCTCAAGTGACATTACAGGCATTTGATAAATGGGAAATAGACTTTGTGGGGCCAATTAACCCACCAGCCAAAAGAACAGGGGAAAGATAAATCATCACCGCAATGAAATACCTAACAAGTTGGGCGGAAGCTGCAACAGTAAAAGACTGCAGCGTAGAGACAGTTGCACACTTCTTATTTGAACAATTAATTACTAGGTTTAGGTGCCCAAGAGTCTTGATGAGATATCAAGGCATGCATTTCATAAATAGCACCATCCACGTGATGCTCGAGGAGTTTGAAGTTCACCACCAGAAAATCACACCGTACCATCCACATGCGAATGGCACCATAGAAGCCTTCAACAAGATTCTAGAGAATGCACTGGCAAAGATCCGCAACGTCAACAGAGACGACTGGGAACTCAAAGTACCAGTAGTATTATGGGCGTATAGGATGACATGCAAGAAGTTGACAGGGCACACACCATTCAAACTCGTCTACGGCCAAGAAGCGGTAGTACCATTAGAATTTTTAGTACCCAACTTACACATAGCAGCTATCACACAAATGATAGAACACGGTGCAGTACAAGAAAGACTGAACGAACTGTTAGCAATGGAGGAAGACTGAATCCTGGTAGGATTCCATCAACAAGTGTAGAAGGCCAGAGACAAAGCATGGCATGATCGACACATTAAGAAGAAGACTTTCAAGGAAGGAGATCTAGTATTTCTCTATGACAGCAAATCATTTCAGCACCCAGGAAAGCTGAGAATGCATTGGTTAGAACCATATAAGGTCAAATATGTAACAGATGGTGGAGTTGTATAGTTAATAGATTTAGGAGGTGCAGACCTCAGAGGAATGATCAACGGGAGCTGACTAAAGTTGTATAAGGATAGTCGACCACCCACCGCACAGTAAAAAAAAAACGTGAAGCTCGCCAAAGACGAAAAAACCACAGAACGCTTGAAACATGAATGTAGTGAAGGAAAGAACAATGGTTACATGCCAAATAAAAATCAGCGAGAAATGGAAAGTCGAAAAAAGTAGGATGACAGGACATCACTAAGTAGAATTAAGGCACGTAAAGGATTGATGGAACATCACATTAAACACGCCAACTGGATACGGCAAAGTAAGCGTAATGGAAAGTACAAAACTGTCACGATGCATTGAACCCACAGTTATGGTGCATTAATCGCATCATGGAGGAAGCATCCTTGATAAGCTTCAGGACAAACCCATACAACACGTGAGCACAGAAGCAACTTGTCTATTCGCGAAAGGAGAACAGAGAGAGAGCAACAGTAGCTCAAACAAATAGAGAGAGACCACAGATCTCACCACAGTCCTTCAAACTCAACAAACATTTGACATTCATGACTATGGCACCACTGAAGTCCACCAAACTAGGCCAGACAGCTAGACCGACCAATGTTCAAACTAGGTCACGAGGGTCACTAGAAGAAAACAAGCAGCAACAACTAGAGATCGTCGATATAGATGTGATCCCATCCCCAGAGATACCATCGGTGAACTCTACGTCGATAATGGAAGAGATTTAGCAGCCACAAGTAGAGGAATTGAAAAAGGACACGCCAGCAGTGAAGTAGTAACCTCATAACAAGGAAGTGGAAACCCAACAGGAAGTGCAACCAGAAAGCACTGAACCAGCAGTGGAAGGTAACGGAACAACATAGAATCAAGGATCAAAGGCACAACCAGATGAGTTGCAGGTACCCAGCCTAGGTCAACCAACAGAAGAGACCATGGGAACTACCTCGGCTTGGCCAAAATGGCTTACAGGGCAGCAACCAAGATTTGTCGGAACTTCATACCAACCACCACAACAGGAAGACAGAGTTCGAATACCAAGCTCACCTCGCAAGAAACCAGCAGTAGAAATTGTGCTACCATGCATACCAGAGGGAGTACAAGTAGAGTCGCGGCTACTAGGTCATGTAGGAAGTTCAAGTATTTTGACCATGACGTATCAAACAAAACCAAGTACCCGGAACTTGATCTGATGGTTTTTATGCAAAACATAGTGGTAAACCAACTTGGAGAAATGATCATCTAACCACATTAGTGGGCAGTTAGACTGGACAAAATAGGCATTTTAGGGTTGTTGAAACTTTCACATTTTGGCAGAGTCCAGTATGCGATAGCATGCGTTAAGCAGTTGTTAGCAGTCACGCACAGAGGGTATATATGGTTGGATAGACTCGTCCCCATAACTGTTGAACTTATCATGCAAATAAAAGGACTACCCAACCGAGGTATGGATCCTGCATTGATTCTGGACGATAAATCCAAGGAGAAAGCGTTAGTAGAGGAAATGAAGAAGAATGGTACCATCGGGGGTACAAGAGGCATTATAATCAAACAGATCAACAATGCAGTGACACAATTGGGTGCAAAGATCTTAGCCTATAAACTATTAAGAAAATGACGCAAAGATGATGTACCAGTAGGAGTCATCGTAGTTGCATCTCAATGCACCGAAGGCACCTTCGTGAGTTGGGCGCCCTATCTATTAAACTTGTTCCAAGTGGAATGCAAAGATGTGCAAGACCTCGGTATAGAATTCCATTACTCATGGCTACTCACTCTCGTAGCCTTCATGGGATAGCGGGAACGAGAATATGTAGTTTTTGCCACTAGACCACAGCCAGCGAGAGTGAGATATCTATTACTGAGACCTGGGACACAGGCCAGGCATAAAAGGGAAAATGGAATCATCTTTGAAGCATACCTACAGGACATACAGGAAGTTATTAGCCAATCATGGAGAATAACACCAAAGGTTGTCATGCGATATGGGGACATCGCTAACTTCTGGGATACATGTCAAACCATGTGGATACAACCAAGACGGGATCCAGATAAACAGTGGCTACCGATGTGCTACTACATCATAGAAGGTGATATAGACATGGTCATCAATGAATGGTCTGATGCATGGAGGATTCCATCCATTCCCCGGGAAGTACTGGAAGGAACCACAAAAGGAGAAGCAGAGCAGGCGAAAACACAGCCTCCGCAAAACCCAGTGCCCAAGAAACCAAGGACAGGCCAAAACAAGTTGTCGTAGGCAAACAAAGGGGCAAAGCTGATAAGGACCTAGAAGGGGCAGAAAGAGACCAACGAACAGCCAAATCAATCTAAGGGAGTGCAGGATACTGCCCCAAATCCCAACACACAAGAACTAGGGGGAACTAAGAGACCAGCTATACAGGCAGCAGTCGCACGCAAGAAATCAAAGGTGCAATGAGCATCACTGGACTACACGATCACGAAGGATGATGGAGAGTTGATCGCAAGAATGGTCCAGGATTGTCTAGCATAAGAATTCGATCACGTAGCATATCATAGGGATAAATTGCAGAAAGAGCTAACATAAATGGGACATCTCCTCAAGACACTCGGGGAGGCCCAGAGAGCAAGTAGCAGTAGAGGCATAGAGTCGTCGACAACACAAACCAATGAAAGAGTGGAGGTAGAAGAACGAGACCTAGCCCTCCCAATGCCACATGCACATGCAATGGTCTACATAAAATCGAGCATGCTACGAATGGATGAAATAGTGGGACAAACACCACTGAAGGATTTGGACCACATCCAATTGGTCTTGACACACATGCCATCAAGGGCACTGTACAAATTGTAGGTTAGCGTCGTCCACGAGATGCAGTCTCGAGCACATAAAAACTTAGTAGAGCTATAGAAAGAAAAAAAGCAGTGGGAATCATTGGAAAAAGAGTATGAGCTGGCCAAATCCGAAATTCAGAAGGAGACAGAATGCAGAAATGAATTGGAACGCGGAGTGGGAGAAATTTTTAGGAAACTTCCAAGCACTATGCAAGGAAACAAACTCCCAGCCACAAAAAAGATCGACCAAATTGCACAGGAAATTGTTCGATACCAGAAGGAGATCTAGGATCTTTGAGAATAGTTGACATCAACAACTCCACCAGCAGTAAAGGAGCAAAGGAGGCAGGCAGCAACAATGCAACTACAGGAGATGGAGAAATAGGTTAGCATGGTAGCTGACTTGCTCGAGAAAGCAGTGCAACTTTGGACAAGACTGGAGGAGGATCCACAAGTTCAACGTTGGGACAAGGAAGAGGAAAGGATCAATGCAACGATCCAAGAAATCAAATAGAGTCAAAAGACCATACCAATCCCAGAACATGTTAAGGGGATGCAAGAGATGAAGAAGATGCAGGCAGAATTTATCATTGCGCAAACACAGAAACAAGAGCGTCAGGCTCAAATAGAACCATTATAGGAACAGGTAGCAGAAGTACTCGTACATGCAAAATCAGCTAGAACACAAATGGCATAGACATAGGTAGAATGTGTAGGATTATTGAGCGATGAAGTGGTAGTTTAGGTAGTGGATACCATTAATGTCACACACCCACTACGGCAACTAAGATTTTCTTTTTTTTATTTTCGTATTTTCTTCGAGGGACATAATCCCCAAAATTCTATGGCGCCTAGCGCAGACCATCCCTTCCCTTTCCTCCTCCATGTAATTGTTGGCTATGACCACAGGCCTTACCAAAAAGGTGCTTTCGACTTTCGTAATTCGAGGAATCGCGATGCAAGCATTCCCCTATTCTCTATCTTTTGAAATGTCGAAACCTGAAAGGGTCTAACAGATCCTTAGCTCCTCCCTTGGGTCGCTTTTCATATGACCGGTCCTATGACCTGGTGCTATTACTCTAAATGTTTTTGGGGTTTCACGATTCAGGGAATCGCGATGCTAGCATTCCTCCTTTCCCTTTAGAATCCACGGAACTCAAAAGCCTGATATCATTTGGATCTACAGTCCAGATCGTTGACTTGATCAACGGCATGGATTAAATACCAGCATTCTACCTTTCGGGATTTTGGCGGGGTCTTCACTCCTATTTCCCCGATCTCTAGAACCCCGGCGACTTTAGATCTTCACCACGTGTCCCTACAAATGGGTGGTCCAGGTTCTTTCGGGACTCCTCCTTCCTACCACAGGACCCTCTCCAGTGTCCTAGGGCTCATCCATAGAGCGTGTCGGGGTTTCATGTACCGGGACTTCGCGATTGGCGAAGACGAGGGGTCTTACCCTTTGGATTCCCGGGTGTCGAAATGCAAAACCTATTCACGCTAAACCGGCTCATCCACAGAGCGCGTCAGGGTTTCGGGTACTGGGATTTCGCGACTTGCGAAAACGAGGGGTCTTACCCTTTGGTTTCCCAGGTGCCAAAATGTTGAAACCTATCCATGCTAAACCGACTCATCCACAAAGCGCATCGGGGTTTCGGATACCGGGATTTCATGACTTGCGAAAACAAGGGGTCTTACCCTTTGGTTTCCCAGGTGCTGAAACATAAAAACCTATTCATGCTAAACCGGCTCATCCACAGAGCGCGTTGGGGTTTTGGATACCGGGATTTCATGAATTTTGAAAATGAGGGGTCTTACCCTTTGGTTTCTCGGGTGCCAAAACACCGAAACCTATTCACGCTAAATCGGCTTATCCACAGAGCACGTCGGGGTTTTGGGTACCGAGATTTCACAACTTGCGAAAATGAGGGGTCTTGCTTTTGGTTTTCCTGGGTTCCGAAATGCCAAAACCTATTCACTCTAAACCGATTCATGGTTTCTCATACCGGGATTTCGTGACTGGCAAAGACGAGGGGTCTTTCCCTTGGTTTTCTCGGGTGTCGAAATGTCGAAATGTCGAAAACCTAAGAGAACTACTCTCTCTTGTTCAAGGTTTCCAGACTCAGATCACATGATCCTTCAGCGGGTTTTTGGGTATTCATCCCTAGGCTTGGTGTCCTGACTGAAAATCCTTCCTAATTCGTCGAGCTATGAACTCTGTGACAGGGGTAAAGTAAACTCGTGGGTTTACTATAACGGTAGTCTTTTCAAGGAGCTCACTCTGGCTCTAGAATGTGAGGAAACTTCTCGGAAGGAGGTGCCTCTGGGAAATCAAACCAGGACATAACTTGAGTCAAGTAGATGGAACAAATCTCAAGGGGACGGACTCATAATCTGAACTTATTCATTCTATACATAAGTCGATTATGGTCATATAAGTATAAGCATGCATCCATTATTTATGATCAAAACACCAGGGAAACACTTCTATACAGAAGCCACTTATGAGTATACGAACATGAGCATGTGTCCAAGATATTCAATTCAAGATACAAGAGATAAACACTTATCAAAAACACTAGGTGTGACACGACTGTTGAGAGGGGTGCTCATTTCCACCCAACCGTAGGCTCAGTGACTCCGAACGGATTTACCACTAGCCACCCCTGAGCTAGACCACAATGCTTTGAGATTCAGTCTCCTACTTCCAAATCCATGGAAGTTAAGGACGAAGGTTACTCTCCTTCTCCTATATTCATAACTCTCTGTGTTTCCAGAGTTTTCTCCGATTCTCTTCCACGATCCCTGTCGCTCGCGTTCTCTTCTCTCTCCTTACCACACTTCCTCTCTTGCCTTTTCTCTGCAAGATTGTGTGTGGCGTGAATTTCCCTGTCCATGGTCAAGTCTGGGAGCTGTTACGGATGGGTGGTTCACCCTCATCCTCTCATTAACTCTAGAGGAGCCTTCCCACCTACCAATCTGACAGGAAATCCATTCCAGGGTTAGAGAGTTGCTTTGGTCTTTGAGAAAGTAAAAACCAGTACGGTACTGGCTCGGTGGAAGTTAACGCAACCATTCCAGGTCCCTTCCACCACCTCTCATTAGCCATCGTTTTCTATTTTAGCACATCCCTCTCCCAACAGTCATGCAACACATAATCATAACATAATTTACATTCATTGACCTTTTATACAAAGGTCTATCAAATCAATCATTCACATCTTTGAGTTTGCCATAGTTCTTGGCCAATATAGTTATTTTTACAGACTGGGGGAAACAGGGTGTTACAATTCCCTCCCCCTTAAAGGAACATCACCCTCAATGTTCTATCTACCAATATGATGTGTATGTACAAAAGTAAACAAAATTGGATATGCATGTTTCATGGCATCTTCCATTTCCCGTGTAGCCTCATCTGGGCCAAAATGTTTCCACTGCACCTTGACCTGTGCAATGGTTTGGTTCCTGAGTGGGGTTTCCTTTCTGTCCAGTATGCATTGAGGTTTTGGCAAGAATTATCCCTCTAGTTCCACCTAGATCACAGACCATTCAATTATATGATTAGAATCATGTACATATTTCTTCAATAATGAAACATGGAAAACATTATGTGCTTTTATTGTGGGACGAAGTGTTAGCCTATAGGCTACAGGTCCCACTCTATCTAGAACATCAAAGGGTCTGCAATACCGAGGTGCCAACTTTTCACAAGCTCCCATCCTCAGGGAACTCTTCCTAGGCCTAACTCTGAGATATACGTGGTCTCCTGTCTTGAATTCTCTTAGAGTTCTCTTTTGGTCGGTGTAACTTTTATGTCTGTTCTGAGTGACCTTTAGATTTTGTTTTATCTGAATCACTTGTTGTTCCATTTCTTTCAACATGTTGGGTCCAATAGTAATTATATTTACGGTATTACTCCAACTGACTGGAGTGTTGCATGGTCTACCATAGAGGACTTCGAAAGGACTCATCTTCAGGGATTCTTGGTAGTCGTTATTGTAGGCAAATTCCACCAGTGGCAGGTAATCTTCCCACTTTTTAGGTTGGTGCATTACATGCATTCTTAGCATGTCTTCTAATATTTGGTTCACTCTTTCCATCTATCCATCGGTTTGAGGATGATAGGCTGTGATAAATAATAATTTGGTCTCTAGACCAGCCATCAAGGATTTCCAAAAGTTGGAAGTAAATTCTGTGTCTCTGTCAGACACGATCTTTTTAGGCATACCATGTAGTCTAAATATCTTCTTCATGAATATGTTGGCGATATCTATTGCCTTGCAAGTTGATTTGACGAGGATAAAATGGGCGGATTTGATCAATTTATCCACCACTATCATGATGGCATCATTTTTTTTGGTCGATGTTGGTAATCCGGTGATGAAGTCCACGGAAATGATTTCCCATTTCCATTATGGGATTGGTAGAGGTTGTAATAATCCTGTTGGGTGTCGGTGTTCTGCTTTAACCTGTTGGCATTCTAGGCACTTAGCTAAATAGTTAGCTATGTCTTTCTTTAACCCGGGCCAATAGAATTGTTTCCTAGTGGCCGTGATCATCTTTTGATATCTTGGGTGACCAGTATATGGTCTTTTATGTAGTTCATCCATTATGAATCTCTTCAAGTCGTCACAATCTGGAATATACAATCTATTTATGTAAGTTAGCAGACCTCCATATATCATCTGGTAGCCTTCATACTTTATTCCTGTGGGTTCTTTCTCCAGGTATGAGGTCACGGTCTGGAAGAATGTGTATGTTTCTTGTGCATTCCTGACTCTTTCTTTGACATTCGTCTCGTAGGTTCTCACTGCTGCCAGGTGAATTGTTTTCATACTTCTGCTAAGGGCATCGGCCACCTTATTTTCCTTTCCTTTAACATGTTTGATTTCAAAATAAAACTCACTAAGGAGGGCCATCC
>JZKD02S0369246.1:181683-194677 GCA_000966675.3 Picea glauca
AGAATAGACACTAGATGGTTGGTGATCATACCTTCCATCTCCACCACTGAAGCTTGGTGGTCAGCTTGTTTATTATCCAAGGTTGCATAAATTTGCGGCACGCTCCTGGCCACATAATTGACGATGGTAGATTCTTGAACGTTGTAAATTCTTTGACTGTTCTGTTGTCAGTGCGGGCAGTCCCTCAGTAGATGTTCTTCTCCACAACCCCAACATTTCAAGGGTTCTTTCTTCGGGTTATCAATCTTTCCTGGGGTAGATCCAAAAGGTTTATTTCCACTCTGGGAGGGGAAATTCTGCTGGTGTACACTTCGGGTTGGGAAGCTCATCCTTGAGTCTTTTTTATAGTTTTTAAATATTGGGGATTTAAACCCCTTTTTCTGGAATCCTGAACTATTCTTCTGCTTCCAGCCTTCACGAGGTTCTGTCTGATGCCCTAGTTGTTCATAACAATATATTTCCTTTCAGATAGTGTCCTCTAGGGTCTTTGGTTCGTCAAACTCAATCTTGTTCTGATAGTCCTTAGGTAGTCCACTGATGAATCATTGTAACTTTGCCTTTTCTACTTTTATATAGGGTACGTACCTCAGCAAATCAAGGAATCTACTGACATATTCCTCTATGGTGTGTTTCCCCAGCTTGAGTTCATAGAATTCTTTAGTCTTTTCGTAGAAATACTTTTCCGACAGATACTTCTTCCTGAAGTATTTCTCAAACCGTTCCCAAGATAGGTCTTCTTCGTGAATCCCTTTTACATTCTTAAGGTCTTCCCACCAAATGGAAGCCTTCCCATTCAGGTTGAAAGTGGCTACTCGGGCCTTCAAGTTTTTCGAGAAGTCATGGACTCTAAAATACTTTTTTAGTCCAAGTAGCCAAGCCTCCGCTTCCTCTACCTTATTTATTTCACCGTCAAAAGAGGGTGGTTTGGCCTTCTTGAATTCTTCAAGATTGTGATTTTTGGAATGATTTCGCTTCTTCCATTTTCTTCGGGAATAAGAACTAGTTCTTCTACTAGAAGATCCTTTCGAGTCATCAATTTCCTTTCCAAAGGAATCATCTGACGCTTGTCCCTTATCTCTGGGGTGGACCTTTCTCGAGGTGCTCCTCCCAGTGTGGCCACTTAAAGGACCACGTTTCTGCATCCCAGGTGGGCTTCGACTTCTCTTTGTCTGTCGTTGGTCTGCGTGATTGGTGTCAGGTCCATGCTGCAATTGTCTTTGTATGTTGGACAAGCTCTGCAGCAAGACTGCATTAATTTCCATTTTCTTCTCTTGCTCTTTTATCAACCTCTCATTGTCGTCCTTGCAGCTCTATAGTTCGACCATGAGGCTTCTCATAGTCTCAGCTAGATCTAGAGGGGTCTCTACCGCTCTCCTTTCATCAGACTCTTCATCTCTATTATGGGATCCATCCCCCACTTCGTGGTGCATCACCATGCTATGCATCTACAGTTTCCTGCGGCTGGTCGTCCACTTGTTGTGTAAGAAAACACTTGTTGTTAGTCAACATTATATTCATTCACAATCAATGCATAATTCATATTTTCAAATGCATACACACAATAGGAATTTTCATTCTTAACTTCAGCTTTTGATAAAGGGGGTTAGGATAGAGAGTTACTCTTTTTAAGAGTACTTTTAAGAGTACTTCAAATGGAGTTTCTGTGCAACTCATCCATGAGCCCAAGCAGGCCAAGTGTTGTAACCATGCTCTGATACCAATTTGTCACACACCCACTACGGCAACTAAGATTTTATTTTTTTCTTTTCATCTTTTCTTCGAGGGACAGAATCCTTGAAATTATATGGAGCCTAACATAGACCATCCCTTCCCTTTCCTCCTCCATGTAATCATTGGCTATGACCATAGGCCTTACCAAAAAGGCGCTTCTAGCTTTTGCGATTCAGGGAATCGTGATGCAAGCATTCAACTGTTCTCTGTCTTTCGAAATGCTGAAACCTGAAAGGGTCTAACAGATCCTTAGCTCCTCCCTTGGGTCACTTTTCATATGACCGGTCCTATGACCTGGTGCTATTCCTCTAAATGTTTTCAGGGTTTCACGATTCAGGGAATCGTGATGCAAGCATTCCTCCTTTCCCTTTAGAATCCCCAGAACTCAAAAGCCCGGTATCATCCGGATCTATGGTCCAGATCGTCGACTTGATCAACGGCCCAGATTAAATCTCGACATTCTACCTTTCGAGATTTTGGTGGGGTCTTCACTCCTATTTCCCCAATCTCCAGAACACCGGCAGCTTTAGATCTTCGCCATGAATCCCTACAAATGGGCAGTCCAAGTTCTTTTGGGACTCCTCCTTCCTACCACAAGACCCTGTCCGATGTCCTAGGGCTCATCCACAGAGCGCGTCGGGGTTTCGTGTACTAGGACTTCACGATTGGTGAAGACAAGGGATCTTACCCTTTGGCTTCCCAGGTGTCGAAACGCCGAAACCTATTCACACTAAACCAACTCATCCATAGAGTGTGTCGGGGTTTCAGGTACTGGGATTTCGCGACTTGCGAAAATGAGGGTCTTACCCTTTGGTTTTCCGGGTGCCAAAACACCAAAACCTATCCACGCTAAACTGACTCATCCACAGAGCGCGTTGGGGTTTCAGGTACTGGAATTTCGCGACTTGCAAAAACGAGGGGTCTTACCCTTTGGTTTCCCAGGTGCCAAAACCTATTCATGCTAAACCGGCTCATCCACAGAGCGTGTCGGGGTTTCGGGTACCGGGATTTCACGACTTGTGAAAATGAGGGGTCTTACCCTTTGGTTTCCCATGTGTCGAAATGCTGAAACCTATTCACGCTAAACCGGCTCATCCACAGAGCGCATCGGGGTTTCGAGTATCGGGATTTCGCGACTTGCGAAAACGAGGGGTCTTTCCTTTTGGTTTTCCCAGATGCCGAAACGCCGAAACCTGTTCACGCTAAACCGATTTGGGGTTTCGCATATCGAGATTTCACGACTGGCGAAGATGAGGGGTCTTACCCTTGGGTTTTCCAAGTGCCGAAACATCGAAAACCCGAGAGAACTACTCTCTCTTGTACAAGGTTTCCAGACTCAGATCACATGATCCTTCAGTGGGTTCTTGGGTAATCATCCCTAGGCTTGGTGTCCTGACTGAAAAGCCTTCCTAATTCAGCGAGCTATGAACTCTGTGACAGGGGTAAAGTAAACTCGTGGGTTTACTATAATGGTATTCTTTTCAAGGAGCTCACTCTGGCTCTGGAATGTGAGGAAACTTCCCGGGAGGAGGTGCTTTTGGGAAATCAAACCAGGACATAGCATGAGTCAAGTAGATGGAACAAATATCAAGGGGGCAGACTCGTAATCTGAACTTATTCATTCTATACATAAATTGATTATGGTCATATAAGTATAGGCATGCATCCATTATTTCTGATCAAAACACCAGGCAAACACTTCTATACAAAAACCACTTATGAGTATACAAACATGAGCATGTGTCCAGGATATTCAATTCAAGATACAAGAGATAAACACTTATCAAAAACACCAGGTGTGACACGACTGCTGAGAGGGGTGCTCGTTTCCACCCAACCGTAGGCTCAGTGACTCCGAACAGATTTACCACTAGCCACCCCCGAGCTAGACCATGATGCTTTGAGATTCAATCTCCTACTTCTAGCTCCATGGAAGTCAAGGACGAAGGTTATTCTCCTTCTCCTATATTCATAACTCTCTGTGTTTCCATAGTTTTCTCCGATTCTCTTCCATGATCCTTATCGCGCGCGTTCTCTTCTCTCTCCTTACCACACTTCCTCTCTTGCCTTTTCTCTGCAAGATTGTGTGTGGTCCAAATTTCCCCATCCGTGGTCAGGTCTGGGAGCTGTTATGGATGGGTGGTTCACCCCCATCCCCTCATTAACTCTTGAGGAGCCTCCCCACCTACCAATATGACGGGAAATCCATTCCAGGTTCAGAGAGTTGCTTTGGTTTTTGAGCAAGTAAAAACCAGTACGGTACTAGCTCGGTGGAAGTTAAAGAAACCATTCTAGGTCCCTTCCACCACCTCTCATTATCCATCATGGTCTCTTTTAGAAAATCCCCCTCCCAGCAGTCATGCAACACATAATCATAACATAATTTACATTCATCGACCTTTTATACAAAGGTCCGTCAAATCAATCATTCACATCTTTGATTTTGCCATAGTTCTTGGCCAATATAGTTATTTTTATAAACTGGGAGAAACATGGTGTTACAATTAAGGAGAGGACTGTGTAGGCACTAACAAAAGCAGCAGAGCTGAGGGAAAAGTTCCAGATGATCACCAAGGATATCGAGGCAGCTCATAAGGATTAGGTGACTCGGGACGAGTCACATGTCAGTGTTGGGGGCCTGTTGGTAGCAGGCCAAGGTGGAAAAGAAAGCGTGCACAAAGAAGAATGACAGTTGGAAAAGCAATCATGGGAAATAAAGTGTTCAAGAGGAAAGTGACAACTGGTAAGAAGCACAGCACACGTGCATGCAAGGAGGGGGCGAAAACTGGAAGGAATCAAAGCATGCATGCAGAGA
Source organism: Picea glauca (assembly GCA_000966675.3). Classification (NCBI taxonomy): domain Eukaryota; kingdom Viridiplantae; phylum Streptophyta; class Pinopsida; order Pinales; family Pinaceae; genus Picea; species Picea glauca. The sequence continues at coordinate 186,230 of JZKD02S0369246.1, forward strand.
AGGAAGACCTAACGATAGTAGGGTTAGGGTTTTTGTAAGGTTTTGTGTAAATGGATGAAGGGACCAATAGATATAAATATAGATACAAAGGTATCATGAAAGATTTTGGTTAGGTTCGATCCGCTACCTATGTAGAGTTGGGATTGTTTTTATGTAATTTTTTTATTAGAGAACTATTTTTGTAAAGCGATTGAGCTAGAGAGGAGGGGAGAAGGTAGATATTGAGGATTAGATCGCGGGTTGAGGAGCCTGGTGCGATCTAGTTCACCTCATAGAGATATTACCTATCCAAGGAGAAGTGTATGTGCGTGGCATGAGAATTGCAGAACTACCATAATAAGAGAGCCAAGAGACAAATCTTTGTGGACATAGCCCAGGAGGGGAGTGAACCATGGTAATACCTGTGTAATGTGATGAATGCATGCATATCTTTGTCATACTTTTATTAGGTAAACGTTGTGTGTAATGAATGAATGAGTTATTATATTGCTTGGTTAATCGTTGTTGGGATGTAACAAAGAGATAACATGGAGGTTAAAATACAAAAGTGAATAACAGTAGTTCGTAGAATAAGTAGAATAGATTGCTCAGAATACAAATCCCATATCTCATACTCAATCCTAGGATGTAAACACCTGAGTCTTACAGCCACCCATTTAAATCCATCTCAGGTGAGACTACGCAATGTACTCTGTGGGTTGCGTTGCCTTCTAGTTTACCAGAGGGGCTGATATTTTTAGGCTTTGTTGGTACCTTTAAATATTTGAACCCTGGGTCAACCACGCAAGTAGTAGGAAAGAGTAGTTCAAGCTAAGACAAAAAGGAGTATAAACATATTTTTTATTCACCTATATAGATGCCTCTACACTTCCAAGTCAATAATTCCATTGACTTGGTACTCGGTCCCCTGGTTCAATCTACAAACGCTCCCTTCTGGAAAATGAGGAAATAAAGCATAAAATTCATTAGCTCATCTAAAAGGGCCACATTCAACCAAGCTCCTCACCTTGTGGAAGCCCAATTGTGTTGGTCCATAATAATGACGGAACGTAGAAACTTTGTATTGATTATAGAGCCCTGAATAAAATAATTTTCAAGAACCGACACCTGACCCCCCAGATTGATGATATTCTTGACCAACTCAAGGGTTCCAAGTTCTTTAGCAAGATCGATTTGAAGTTCGGCTATCACTAGGTTCCAATAGATTCAAATAACATATGGAGGTGTTAACAGGTGGAAAAATTCCTTCTTGCAATAGGGGATCATCACCTGATAAAGGCCCCAACTAGCCATATACCCGTTTGGTATAGCGATGTCCACTAGTATGTGGGCCCATTTTCCACCAAATAAATTTCTCCTTGAATGAAACTTTCGTTAAAAGTTTCCTAAATTCTAAATGCAATCCTATTTAATTATGCAAAATGCAATAACTAATACATCCTAGATAGCTAGGAGCATATTGAGAATGACTTCGGACACAAAAGGAAGAGTGATTACCAAACATAGGAAATATTTCACTAAATCATGTAACTATCAAGCTCAAATACAATATCTTAATCCCTTCAAATAAATAGTTATCTGAATGAATAGATAATGTACTTTGTAGTATGCCTAGGGAGGTAATATGGGGTACCTAGAGAGGCACCTAATGGGAATGTGGTTATATATAATTTGTTAGGAAATAAAAATATGAGAGAAAAATAATATTTCAAATCATAGAAATAACACACATAAATCACACAAGATTTACCCTGGAAGACCCTTATGGGAAAAACTAGCCAAGAATAGATCTATTATTTCCCTTGGCCAAACTCGACCAAGTCGACCAATCTCCTGGCCCCAACCAAGTGAGTCGTCACCGCACAACTCTTGATACATTACAATCAAGTGTCACCCTCCTTTTATAGGATTTCAATACATGCAATCCATGAGCTTAATTCCATGGGTCATTAGTACCATGTGCTTGAAACCCCCATTGTTGACCAAACATCTTTGACTCTTTTACTGAGTCAAGTTTAACCTAACGTTCCCCCATTTTAACTTCACTTGGGGTTTCCCATGACCAAACATAGCCAAACCTTCCTCAAAGATGGGAATCATGAATGCTCTCCCCATCACCTAGGTCTACGTCTAGACTTTACCAGTGAAATTTCAAACCTGGGGTACACATGTCTAACCAGGTCTTACAGTCGTATGGCCATTTACATTCAACTCCATTAATTTGTTTTATTTTTTTTTCATTGTTGTTATCTCGACACTTATGCCTCCATCCTCTCACCTTATCATTCCTCCAGCTCTTGATGCTCACATCTTGGTAGATATGCAAACAGACAAAAGATCCAACCACACCTAACATATCCATCAAATACAAGCATTCAAGACACATATCCTTTGCACACTCCGAGCCCAAATCTCATTGTTAAATCCTACCTTGCTATGATACCAGTTGTTAGGAAATAAAAATACAAGAGAAAAACAATATTTCAAATCATAGAAACAACACACATAAATCACACAAGGTTTACCTTGGAAAACCCTTATGGGCAAAACCAACCAACAGTTGATCTATTATTACCCTTGACAAAACCTGACCAATATCATGGCCCTAACCAAGTGATCCTTCATCGCTCAACTCTTGACACATTACAATTGAGTATCACCCTCCTTTTATAGGATTTCAATACATGCAATCCACATGCTCAATACCTCGAGTCACCAATACTATGTGCCTGAAACCACCACTATTGACCTAACAACTTTGACTCTTTTACCGATTCAATTTTAACTTAACATTATTATGTATGGAGGCCAATTCTAGTAAATAAGGGCCATGTAATAATGTGAACGCAATAAAGGTGAGAATGAATATTCTAGGGAATAATATGGGGTACTTGGGGAGGTACCCAAGTGGAATAATAGTAGAGTTGTATTGTTATGTATGAAGGAAAATTTTAATAAATAAGGCCTAGTGTGAACATAATAAGTGTAAGAGGGATTACTAGAAGAGTCTGCTTCGAGAAGGTTCCTTGATCCGGATTATTTTTGCTACGAAATGAGAGTGGAGATATAATAAAGAAATGCACAGAGATATCACAGATATTCAATAATATAATAGAAATGTATCAGAGATGCAACCATAAACATAGATATACAGTAATACATGATTTCTATTAATGAAAGAAATGTACATAGACTGTAAAAATACAAAGTGAAAGACTCGCTAGAATGGTGGCAGATTATCTCTCAGAAGAGATGTGACGGCTACTCGCATTCGCAAGAAGATTATTACCATGAGGCTCTGAAGTAATTTTTACAATAAACAAGAATGCCAAAAACCCTAGACATCCAAAAACCTAACCCTAGGAGATGAAGCGCCAAAAGTCATGTGGGCCCCGTTTGGGTAAGTTAGTACATCAACTTCCTGGGGTCGTAACTCTTGCATATGATCTCCGTTTTAGGCGTATGATAGCCCGTTGGAAAGGTATAGTCAAGGAGATTAATTTTGGGGGCTCAATAATGGCTTAAAATGTCATTGAGAAGCTCTCTCCCGAAAAATCTTCATTTAGGCCATCAAAATGGCCCCAGAAGTTAAAACTGCTAAAAATAGTAAATTGCCAAAATTGTCAAAAAATTGTTTTGATCCAGTGGGAAAAGGTGGTTGGCCACCGATATCCACCTGAATCATTCCTCCTCTAGAATCACTACTTCTTGTGAACCGAAATATAACGACGGTACGGCGGGTGGTCAATGCAATTCTGTCGACACATGTGTTTCTAATTACTAACGCACCATCTACAAGATTTGTTTGGGTTGGAAGGTGGTGTGTGTAGTTGGTCATGTTTGGTGGGTGGCTTGTTATTGTTTTTGTTGTCTAGTGGTTGCTTGTCATTGTTGTTTTTTGGGAATTTTCCTCAGCTACAAGTTCATGTGTTGAAAGCACATAAATTTGTCGCATTGATTTATTGAATAATTGGACACTTCACTTAAAACTATTTTTCTTAAACATGGAAGGGGAGTATAGGTAGGAACTCTCATAAAGCAAGACACAAATTTCATGCACAAATGGTCGAAGGTGGTGTTTAATCTTTTTGATACCAATGTTGGTGATGAAGGCGTCATCATCTTCAACACAATGCAGGGGAGGGGAGGGGCATTCACACCAACATATTGATCTTCAATACCAAAGGAAACACTTGAATATTAGCTCTAAGAGAACAAACTATATCTACTCTAATACCAAACGCATGAGCAGGACAAACTGACACAAATACACACCTCTGATCAAAGCAAGGGCATTCACGCCAACAATTAGAGTATTGGTATCAAAATGAAATATTAGTAGATGATCAACTTATGCAAATAGAAAACTTAGATCCACTTAGATACACACCTCTAAGTTAAGGCAATGCTCCTGATACACACCTTAAGAGACAATGTAACAAATTGTCTTCAGATAGGTACCTTAAGAGCATTTTATACTAATTGACAAAACCTTATAAATGAACCAAGAGGTTCCAAGGGCAAAGTTCAATTTGGAATTAAATACATTTTATATTCTAAGTGGGGAAGTATGGACTTACTTATCATACTCAAGTACTCACCACTCATTCAAAAAGAATCCCAATTCATGTCAAATCATAAAGAATGACAATCTACTTTATCAAAAGTTATTTTATAAAAGTTGTTTGGTGAAAAGGTACTTTATTAAAGTAACATTATTAAAAATTACTTTATAAAAGCTACTTTTTCTAAAGTTACTTTTCGAAAAAGTGATAGTCCTAGCAACATCTAATAGCTTGTCGATGTCAAGTCACATTCTTATTTATAGAAGAAATAATGTACAATTATACAAATGTGAAAATTATGGATCCAACTAATGCTTAGTCTGTGTTGGAGTGAATGCTAGTTGTTATATTTATTTTGAAATTTCTTCAATTAATTCGTACGATTTTTTGGCATCTGAACAATCATTATTGCAATCTATTAGGATCAGATCTTTCTGTGCATCTTGATAACTTGCATAAATATTGTTTTTTACTCTTGGCATGTTGCATAGTTGCTCAATTTGATAAGTTATTGTTTCTTCATTTCTTCTTCATGAGCATTCGCTGCAATCTTTTGGAATTTTTCATGTGTCCACTAGTCAATAATGGTACTTGACCACTCAATGCTTGAGTAGACTAAGTTTTCTTGTTGTATCCACTTGAATTCTTTGTACCCAAATTTTTTGTTGAGTGTTTGTATTAAATAGAAGCTATACTAGGAACTCAATTCTTGCTAACTAATCAAGTTCTAACTTTATGTCAAAATAAGTAGATATCTATGAATTAAATTATTTGATCTCATAAAAGTCAATTATCTAAGAGCTTAATATTATTTTCAAACAACTCCTAGAGGATAACCGCAAACCCAGGAGAGTTAAAAGTTATTAAACAAACTTGAATATTCAAAAAACCAAGTAAGCTAACATATGGCATACACATTCATATTGGAAACAAAGATATAGCATAAGCCTTTTCCATTATCATCAAATAAGGAAATCACATATGGTAGTACAACCAGCAAGGAATGTGAGGTTGAGAAAGACTATGTTTCAAAGTTATGATAAGAAGTGTGAGGTGAAATCATGTGTGTTAGATGACTAAAAAGATATAAGAGAGGAACAATATTTATATACATCAATAAATATGAATATGAATAGAAAACCCAATAAACAACTATAAAATACCATAAATGACAGCTGCGACAAACATAGTATACCTAGTCCTCCATCATAGAACCTGAAATAGAGCCAATTGCCCAACAAAGTGTGTTCAGGTTGTTCCATGTCCAATCTTCGTCATTAATTTGTTCCATGTCCAATCTTCACCATTAATTTGTCTAACGTTCATGAAGATTCATGTGATGCCCATGTTTTCTAGTCTTGCCTTGATTGCTTTTAGTAGGCTCCCAGACACGTTAAAAACAACCAAGGAAAGACTAGAAAAATATGGGCAATAGAAACCTTGTCGAAAATGCATTATGGATCATGGAGGTGACCGCCCTCCAGACCTGCATTTTTCAAATACAATAATAGGTTAAATGATTGAATAATAACTAAACATCAATGAGCTTGTATTTGACAAAGAAAATTAAACGTTATATGACTGAATAATAATTAAAGATGTACGATGCTCTAGAAATACTAAAGGGGAATACCTCATATCTGACGAAGATCCTCTTGGTTTCAAGAATAATGTATTGTCTACTAAAACCTTGCACATTCACCACTAATTCAGAGCATTGATGCACATAACGATGTTGGGTATGCATGCAACCCTTCAAACCATTTATGGGAATCAATAAATATACACCAATAAAGAATCTGGAAGTGTAATAGGATGGACAAGTAATTTATACTACTTATGCATGAAATGTTCATTTCCCATTAAATACCAAATGTTGAGCACCCACAATATTCACAATCAATTCATATTTAACTCCAACAGAACTGTCAGTGGGATTATCTCCCTTGTGAGGTATCATGCATCGCATTGATCTAGTACATGGATCTAATAATGTAAAATATGGAATTTAAATAAATGGGAAATGAAATGCTTTGCATTCCCTTAGCTAGACATTAAATATTTCTCATGACATTGTAATTCGGGTCACTTGGATTACTTAGTTTTTGAAGCTTCATGTTATTCATATTTGTTGTTGTAGATTACATTATTAATACAAACATGGAGTCGGATTGTTGTCCAATCTATCATACCATGTGTATATATATGTGATTGTCTAAGTTGCTAAGCTAATCAAATGCTACATTCATAATAATGTGTATGATCAACTAAGAATTGTTGGTGATCCACACCTAATGTACCCAGTATGTGTGGTGTAGAGGACAAACACAAACCTAGGAGAGTTCAAAGTTATTAAACAACCATGAATATGCAAAAAATCAAGTAAGCTAAAATATGGCATACACATTCATATTGGAAATAGAGATATAGCATAATCCTTTTCCATTATCATCAAATAAGTAAATCACATATGGCAGTACAACCAGCAAGGAAGGTGAGGTTGAGAAAGCCTATGTTTCGAAGTTATTATAAGAAGTACGAGGTGAAATCATGCGTGTTGGATGACTAAAAGGATATAAGAGAGAAACAAGATGTATATTCAAATATTTATACTGGAGTGTTGACACTTGATTACACAAACAATTAGTCTTCCATAATTGTTTTAGGTGTGTTTGAATTCCTGTCACTTTCAATATTCTTGTTTTAGGGCACATACATGGAACATTGATGATTGTGTGCATGAGGTTCCTAAGGTGTGCACATGTATGTCATTGAAAATTGCATGTAGATGATGCAGATTCTAGACTTAGGAGTTGTCATAGTTGGTTGTGATGAGCTCTACATGAAACCATATATAACTACACTTAGATCACGTGATTTTGCTAATTCTCAATAGTGCACTCTCCATCCAAATCAAATTGGCATAGCATTTTACACATAATTAGATGATTTTTTTACATTGTTTATGATAAATAATTGCTCTAAAACAAAGGAGATGGAAAACAATTTGAAAATAGGAATTGAAGAGCTCAAATAAGGAATTGTCAATCTCAATTGGGAAATAATCAACTTAGATGAAAAAAATGACTCATATCACATAGATGGTGGAGGTTGGAAAACCATCATCACAACATTGCAAAGTAGTATCTCTCGTAGAAGTCTATTGAGCCATTCCGATCATAATTTGAGTAGTACTTTGCCTTATTGGATTTTGAATCCTCTCTCAAAGCATAGACCAAGGTGAAAATGTTGCACTATGATGGTCAAATGGATGTTCTCTCCGACTCAATGAGTTGTTGAGTTTGTGCAATTCCTATTAGGAGGCGCAACAATAAATAGATAAAAAAAAAATTACCTTCACAAAGTTGTAAATGCACTGAGAATACGTGTACAATGGGGTGACTTGTGGATCGTGGAGGTGACCGCCCTTCAGACTTGCATTTGTCAAATACAATAATAAGTTATATGACTAAATAATAACTAAACATCGATGAGGTCAAATACCTGAATACCTGGATATTCAATGGTTGTCCTCATTTGATATTCGTTTAACGTTGCTCCAATAAATCTCCTTCAATAGTTTTTCTACTAATATAACCAACACTTAAAGAATAAACAAAATAATAAAATATATTAACAAACATTTTTATGACTAAATAGTAATTAAAAATACTTGAGTGCATGAATACCTAAATGAGCTCCTCTTGGTTTGGAGTTTAATTTATTGAAGTAGTCTAATCTTGGAACAAACCTACCTCGATTTGATGGAGCAAAAACGAAGTCAACATCGACTTTGTTGTTGCTCTGTTGGATCAAGGGAGGTTTGCTCCAAGATTATCCAAATCCTAATTTATTCTCTATTGAACATGTCCAACCACGTGAC
>JZKD02S0369246.1:194718-212063 GCA_000966675.3 Picea glauca
ATTAAGATTCATGCATAGACACTAGCAAAACAACAAATTCATAAAGAAATATATGTGGTTTTGTGCATAAAGAAACATATTGAAAACATTCATTAACATATAAAATTCATTCATTCATTCATTAATCATAGACACAAAATACTTTATCTCGATAAATTTTATCATCAAAAATATGTTTTCAGAATATGGTACACGATGTTTCTAATTATATAAGTAGTACAATCATTTCTTTTTCGATTTATTTATTTGTGAAATGAATTCAGAAACGACGTCACCAATTCCTTTTTCCCCTTTTGTTGTTATGGCTTATGCATGTCTTATTGACGACATGGTCATGTACTCACGACATCAAGGTTGTTGCAAGGAGGGCGTAGATCATCAGCAGCAATAAGAAAGAAATGTTAAATTGATATTTTTTGTTATTATTATAAGTATTTCATTGATAAAAAGAGCATTAGAGTGTTCTTTACCTTCTTGAGTAGCAAAGGCAAGCAGAGTAGTTTCAAATGCGATCATGTGTTCATGTTCTTGTCTTGCTTCATCCTCTACATGATCTGGAGTTGAAACAAGAAAGCTTATAATTAAAGAAGCAAGTTCAATGTTTGATTTTCTCACAAGATTCCTTATTGTTTGCACTAGGTTGGTGGAGGAAAAAATGTCTTCTTCAAAAAGCACTTCCTCTGAAGATTTGTGGACTGCTTTGAGGTTGTTTTTTCCCCCTGTCACCTTGGTACAATGGTGTTTCCAACAATGCAATGTGAATATAAGAATTAGAAAAATAGAAGAAATTCAAATGTATGTGAAATAAAGTTAGTTCATGAATAAGAATGGGACAAAAATGTGGCATGATAAAAACATCAAAGTAAAGAGTGATTAAAGAACATAAGGAGTGATTGGTGTGGACATTGTGTATTGTAGACTTTAGGTTGTTAGAAACTTCTAGTCCCATGCGATTAGTCGTTAACAATGGATGATTTTTATGATACCTTGTTAAATATAGCCAACAAAACCCTTGAATCTAAACAATTTTACATTTAAATTCTACAATGTTTCATGGGATCTCATTATGGAAAGGTGTTAGGAATTTGGCTTTAGTTTGCTTTTCTTGAAAGTTATTGAACATTTTTTTGTTAATTATAATTGAGACACAAGAAAGGGCTTGTGCTCTTCGACCCTGATCACCTTGCCACAATATAAGAACCATGACGTATTAAAATGTTTCCTTAACTTAAAATATGCGTGACAGTATATTACAGTAAATGATAATCATAAAATATAAGAGTCATCGCTTACATGTTGGGTAAAATGTTAGAAAACAAATATCCAAATAGGATAAAAACATCATAATAAGTATTCCACGCCTTGACAAAGAGATAATTTCAAATAATAAGCCTCTTCGAGGGGGAAACCTCCTTATACACGACATAAATTCACAAATACAAGATGATTCCAAATGAAAAGGTCTCCTTGGTATATATAGGAGACTAATGGACCCAAGCCGACATAAATAAAATAACAATACTAATGTAATATGCCCCAATTAAGGGGTAATGTGCCAATATTTAAGGCTTAACATGTCTCTCCCCTTCAGACAAGTGTTGTTTGTAACGCTTGAGTAATTCTAGATGCTTCTGTATAAAAGACTCATCTTCCCAAGTCGAATCTTCGACGGATAATTTCTTCCACTTAATGAGATACTCTAAAATGTATATATTCCTCAGCTGGCGAATTCTTGTGTCAGTGATATCTCCAGGCTCCAATATGATTTTTCCTTCCTCATCAAGTTCTAGAAATATAGTTTTAACTGGGATCTTGTCACCTATAACCTTCTTTAAGCATGAAACATGGAAAACTAGGTGTACACGCGAAGATGTAGGCAAATCCAATTTGTCTGCCATAGTACCAATATTTTGNCCTTTTCCATTATCATCAAATAAGTAAATCACATATGGCAGTACAACCAGCAAGGAAGGTGAGGTTGAGAAAGCCTATGTTTCGAAGTTATTATAAGAAGTACGAGGTGAAATCATGCGTGTTGGATGACTAAAAGGATATAAGAGAGAAACAAGATGTATATTCAAATATTTATACTGGAGTGTTGACACTTGATTACACAAACAATTAGTCTTCCATAATTGTTTTAGGTGTGTTTGAATTCCTGTCACTTTCAATATTCTTGTTTTAGGGCACATACATGGAACATTGATGATTGTGTGCATGAGGTTCCTAAGGTGTGCACATGTATGTCATTGAAAATTGCATGTAGATGATGCAGATTCTAGACTTAGGAGTTGTCATAGTTGGTTGTGATGAGCTCTACATGAAACCATATATAACTACACTTAGATCACGTGATTTTGCTAATTCTCAATAGTGCACTCTCCATCCAAATCAAATTGGCATAGCATTTTACACATAATTAGATGATTTTTTTACATTGTTTATGATAAATAATTGCTCTAAAACAAAGGAGATGGAAAACAATTTGAAAATAGGAATTGAAGAGCTCAAATAAGGAATTGTCAATCTCAATTGGGAAATAATCAACTTAGATGAAAAAAATGACTCATATCACATAGATGGTGGAGGTTGGAAAACCATCATCACAACATTGCAAAGTAGTATCTCTCGTAGAAGTCTATTGAGCCATTCCGATCATAATTTGAGTAGTACTTTGCCTTATTGGATTTTGAATCCTCTCTCAAAGCATAGACCAAGGTGAAAATGTTGCACTATGATGGTCAAATGGATGTTCTCTCCGACTCAATGAGTTGTTGAGTCTGTGCAATTCCTATTAGGAGGCGCAACAATAAATAGATAAAGAAAAAATTACCTTCACAAAGTTGTAAATGCACTGAGAATACGTGTACAATGGGGTGACTTGTGGATGGTGGAGGTGACCGCCCTTCAGACTTGCATTTGTCAAATACAATAATAAGTTATATGAATAAATAATAACTAAACATCGATGAGGTCAAATACCTGAATACCTAGATATTCGATGGTTGTCCTCATTTGATATTCGTTTAACGTTGCTCCAATAAATCTCCTTCAATAATTTTTCTACTAATATAACCAACACTTAAAGAATCAACAAAAGAATAAAATATATTAACAAACATTTTTATGACTAAATAGTAATTAAAAAGACTTGAGTGCATGAATACCTGAATGAGCTCCTCTTGGTTTTGAGTTTAATTTATTGGAGTAATCTAATCTTGGAACAAACCTACCTCAATTTGACGGAGAAAAAACGAAGTCAACATCGACTTTGTTGTTGCTCTGTTGGATCAAGGGAGGTTTGATCCAAGATTATCCAAATCCTAATTTGTTCTCTACTGAACATGGCCAACCACGTGATGGTGGAATCTCTTGTGGCCACTCCCCACCCCCCACCCCATAGTTGAAAGCAAGACATTAAGATTCATGCATAGACACTAGCAAAACAATAAATTCATAAAGAAATATATGTGGTTTTGTGCATAAAGAAACATATAGAAACCGTTCATTAACATATAAAATGCATTCATTCATTCATTAATCATAGACACAAAATACTTTATCTCGATAAATTTTATCATCAAAAATATGTTTTCAGAATATGGTACATGATGTTTCTAATTATATAACTAGTACAATCATTTCTTTTTCGATTTATTTATTTGTGAAATGAATTTAGAAACGACGTCGCCAATTCCTTTTTCCCCTTTTGTTGTTATGGCTTATGCATGTATTATTGACGACATGGTCATGTACTCATGACATCAAGGTTGTTGCAAGGAGGGCGTAGATTATCAGCAGCAATAAGAAAGAAATGTTAAATTGATATTTTTTGTTATTATTATAAGTATTTCATTAATAAAAAAGCATTAGAGTGTTCTTTACCTTCTTGAGTAGCAGAGGCAAGCGGAGTAGTTTCAGATGTGATCATGTGTTCATGTTCTTGTCTTGCCTCATCCTCTACATGATCTGGAGTTGAAACAAGAAAGCTTATAATTAAAGAAGCAAGTTCGATGTTTGATTTTCTCACAAGATTCCTTATTGTTTGCACTGGGTTGGTGGAGGAAAAAATGTCTTCTTCAAAAAGCACTTCCTCTCAAGATTTGTGGACTTCTTTGAGGTTGTTTTTTCCCCCTATCACCTTGGGACAATGGTGTTTCAAACAATGCAATTTGAATATAAGAATTATAAAAATAGAAGAAATTCAAATGTATGTGAAATAAAGTTAGTTCATGAATAATAATGGGACAAAAACGTGGCATGATAAAAACATCAAAGTAAAGAGTGATTAAAGAACATAAGGAGTGATTGGTCTGGACATTGTGTATTGTAGACTTTAGGTTGTTAGTTAGAAACTTCTAGTCCCATGCGATTAGTCGTTAACAATGGATGATTTTTATGATGCCTTGTTAAATATAGCCAACAAAACCCTTGAATCTAAATGATTTTACATTTAAATTATACAATGTTTCATGGGATCTCATTATGGAAAGGTGTTAGGAATTTGGCTTTAGTCTACTTTTCATGAAAGTTATTAAACATTTTTTTGTTAATTATAATTGAGACACAAGAAAGGGCTTGTGCTCTTCGACCCTGATCACCCTGCCACAATATAAGAACCATGACATATTAAAATGTTTCCTTAACTTACAATATGCGCGACAGTATATTACAGTAAATGATAATCATAAAATATAAGAGTCATTGCTTACATGTTGGGTAAAATGTTAGAAAACAAATATCCAAATAGGATAAAAACATCATAATAAGTATTCCACGCCTTGACAAAGAGATAATTTCAAATAATAAGCCTCTTCGAGGGGGAAACCTCCTTATACACGACATAAATTCACAAATACAAGATGATTCCAAATGAAAAGGTCTCCTTGGTATATATAGGAGACTAATGGACCCAAGCCGACATAAATAAAATAACAATACTAATGTAATATGCCCCAATTAAGGGGTAATGTGCCAATATTTAAGGCTTAACATGTCTCTCCCCTTCAGACAAGTGTTGTTTGTAACGCTTGAGTAATTCTAGATGCTTCTGTATAAAAGACTCATCTTCCCAAGTCGAATCTTCGACGGATAATTTCTTCCACTTAATGAGATACTCTAAAATGTATATATTCCTCAGCTGGCGAATTCTTGTGTCAGTGATATCTCCAGGCTCCAATATGATTTTTCCTTCCTCATCAAGTTCTAGAAATATAGTTTTAACTGGGATCTTGTCACCTATAACCTTCTTTAAGCATGAAACATGGAAAACTAGGTGTACACGCGAAGATGTAGGCAAATCCAATTTGTCTGCCATAGTACCAATATTTTGCAACACCTTATAAGGGACATAGTAATTCGATGATAATTTATTATCCTTCTTAGCTTGCTTGAGGTACATTTGTTTGTATGGTTGTAGTCTTAAAAATACTCAATCCCCTACTTCAAAACTTCTTTCACTATGATGTTGATTTGCTTGTTGTTTCATGCGATTATGTGTCATGGTCAGGTTTTCCTTTAAGAGTTGGAGAACTTCTTGTTGATGCTCGATGTGATTTTCCACTGCTTGAACCTTAGATTTTTCTTTTAGAGAAGAAGTGATGGACAGTGGGTGATATCCACAGAGTTCCATAAATGGTGTCATTTTTGTTACAGTGTGAAAAGAAGTGTTATAGCACCATTCTGCCAAGGGAAACCATTTGAACCATTGTGTTTGTTTATCATAGACAAAGCAATGAAGGTAGTCTTCCAGACATTTTTTCACTATCTCAGTTTGTCCATCAGATTGAGGATGATAAGATGAGTTATGAGCCAATTGAGTACCCAAACAAGAAAATAATTCTATCCACTAAAGATGGGATCTTTTCCACTTACAATAATCTTTGGGCTTCCATGTAGCTTTTGAACTATCTCTATGAATGTGGTGGCAACTGTACTGGATTTCAAAGGATGAGAGGGTGAACAAAAGTGTGTGTACTTTTTAAGTCTATCAACAATCACCATGATGACAATATTTCCTTCAGACTTCGGTAACCCTGTGATGAAATCCATGGAAACCTCCTCCGAGTGATGACTTGGGAAGGCTAATGGTTGTAAAAGACCTGGGGTCTTAATTTTTTCCACCTTATTTTGTTGGAAAACCAAACATTCTGCCACAGACCTTTGGACATTAGTTTTAAGGCCATCCCAAAAAAATTCTTTCTAGACCATGTGATAGGTTTTCAAAAATCCTAAGTACCCTCCTACCTGAGAGGTGTGAAATTCCAAAAGTACATTTTGTTTGAGTTGGGAGTTCTTACATAAATATAAGTGATCTTTGTACCATAGTGAATCATTTATCCATGTGAATGTATCTGATGCACTTGAATCCTGTTACAACCTTTGAATGAGAGTCCACACTTTTTCATCATTCTTCCATTCATCCCTTGCTTTTGTTATCCAATCAAGGTGGATGATAGAGATAACACAGAGAAAGGCATCAACATCTTCATCCTTTCTTGAGAGTGCATCTCCCACAACATTTTGCTTCCCTTTTTCGTAGATGATTTCAAAATCATAACCCAACATCTTGGTCACCCATTTTTGTTGTTCTTCTGAAGATAGTCTTCCTTCCAATAAGTATTTAAGCCAATCATGATCTATTTTGACCTTGAAGTTCCTACCTATTAAGTAAGGGTGTCATTGCTTCAATGCATGTAGTATTGCCATCATTTCCTTCTCATAAATGGGTTTGTGTAAGTCCTTTCCCTTGAGTGGTTGACTTTCAAAAGCAAGGGGCCTTCCTTCTTGCATTAGAACAACACCAATGCCATTTCCTGAGGCATCACATTCCACAATAAAGTTTTTTGTGAAGTTTGGTGTGGCCAAGACAAAATCTTTGCACATCGCCTCTTTAAGTTGTTCAAAATATTGAGTTGGCTCTAGAGTCCATGAAAATGCATCCTTCTTAGTTAATGGCATTAAAGGTGCTTTTATTCTTCCATAGTTCCAAACAAACATGTAGTAGTTACCTGTCAAACCCAAAAATCCTCTAAGATTATTCAATGTTTTGGGAATCGACCAGTCCATCGTGGCCTTAATCTTGTTAAGGTCTACCTTGAAACCTTTATGAGATACAATATGACCCAAATACTCTACTTCCTTCACCCCAAAGAAACATTTGGGTGGTTTGGGATATAGTTGTTTCTCCTTTAGTAGTTGTAGCACCCTGTCAACATGTTGAACATGATCCTCCCAAGACTTGATATAGATTAGTATATCTCTAACACAAATTTTTGAAGGAAGGGCTTGAAAATGGAATTCATCAACCCTTGGAATGTGGAAGGTGCATTCGTAAGGCCAAAAGGCTTGACCAAAAATTCATAATGGCCTTCATGAGTTCTCAATGTTGTTTTTGGGATATTTGCTTCCTTCATTCTAATCTGATGATACCCTGAATGAAGATCCAACTTTGTGAAGTAGATTGCTCCATGTAGTTCATCTAATAATTCATCAATGAAGAGAATGGGAAACTTATATTTAATGGTGATCTTTTTGATATCTCTATAATTTGGACACATACGCCATGAGCCCTCTTTCTTGAGTACCATTACCATCGGTGCAAAGTAAGAACTGTTTCTAGGTCTAATAATGCCACCCTTTAACATTTCTTCAGCCATACGCTCAATTTCACTCTTCTGGGCATAAGGGTATCTATAAGGCCTGATGTTAGGAGGAACACTCCCAGGAATTAGGTGAATAGCATGATCATGATCGCGATTGGGTGGAAGACCTCTGGGAATATCTTCAAATACTTTGGAATGCTTATCAATAATCCCTTGGAGATCTAGGGGAATATATGGCTTAGATGTTTGAAAATGTAGTGAGCATAGTTGTAAAATTACACCATGATGCCCCTTTTTCAATAATTTTGTCATGCCATTAGAGCTTATCACCTTACTGGGTTTCCTTGTGATACCGCTTAAGTCAATTCCTTTCCTTCCAATGAAAATTTATGAAAAATTCTGAAAAATTAAAAGCCATTGTTCCCAATTATTGTAACCATTGGACTCCTAGTATGACATCAACACCACCCATGGGTATAGAAATCATTGGAATATTCATTACATATTCCCCCATAGTAAGATTGATCTTATGGAATTTTCCTGAGCAATTGATAGTTCCTCCATTTGCAATCATTACTTGGAACTCTGGCATTGGATATATAAAGCAATTGAGAACTTTGGCTAATTTATAGTGAATGAAATTATGAGTACTACCAGAATCAATTTGGACTATTACCTTTTTCTTTTTGATATATCCTTCGATCTTGAGGGTTTGAGGAGTGTTAATTCCCACCAATGCATTACATGATATGGTGGGAGTCAACTCTTCAGAAGAAAACTCTTCTACGTTTTCATCTTGAGATAGTTCTTTTTCTTGTTCTTGTTCTTCTTCCTCTTCACAATCTATGTAGAATAATTTTTTCTCACCACACGTGTGTCCTTTACTATACTTGATGTCACAATTAAAGCATAAACCTTTTGCTTTTATTTCCTCCAATTGTTGAGGTGTCAACCTTGTAGGTTGAGGTGGTTTAGAAGAAGGAACATTATTCTCTCAATAGATGTTAGGAGTGGTCCTTCTAGTAGCCATAGCCATATTTTTACTTTCAACATTTTTCGCCACCCTGAACGCATTCTCCAATGATTTGGGTTCAAAAAGGCAAACCTCATGTTGAATGTTATCCTTTAAAGTTCCTATAAATACATCAATCAGGTGCTCATCTAGAATAGTTGTACCTTTATATTCAATCTTTGGAAGTTTTTAATGTGCTTCACAACTGAATCCTATTGCTTGAAATTTACCAATTGGCTTAAGAAGGTATTGCTCCTTGTATCCTCACAGTGTGCTATCGTTTCTTCCGTGAAAATCATCCAAGTGACAAGTGATTTACGAAAACAAACACATTGATACCACATAAACTGATTGGGTTCTAAATATAAAGACACAATTCATACCTTTTGTGTGTGTGACACATCATGCAAATCAAATAACTGCTCCATATGGAGTATCCATGTGATTGGATCCTTGCCATAAAACTTCCTCATATCGATCTTAGGAAAGTCGTTGGTCTTCAACACAAAGTTGGAGTTTCTCTGGTCTTGATTCGTCTTCCTTGTGTCCTCTTCATGAATTTCATGAGATACATTGTCACTTTCAGGTGGCATCTCTATTAGCAACTTTTTCAATCCTTCCATGATCTCCCCTTTTAAACCATCCATCTTAGTATCCATTATCGCTTCCAACTTAGCTTTAGTTGAATCCATCATCCCTTGTAGTTCATATTTTGTTACTGCCTTCTTTTGTAAATCATTTATGTCCCTTCACATTTATTCACCTTCATCAAAAGTCCAAGTAGGACTATCTGAAGGCTTATTTGGTGTAGAAGTTCCCTTTTTTGGTGGCATGTTGGCCAAGTATCACTACAAAGTGGGAAATCTGAATTGGCTTAGGCAGAGGTCCTCACATACAAGGGAGTGTCAGGTGATATATCTCTCTGATATATGTGCAGGGTCCAACAATAGTACTAGACCCAATATCTGAAGGCATTAATTAAGGAGGCTTGACCATGCTCGTAGCCATACTATCTGACTACCTAGGTACTAGAGATTGATCTCCATGTGTGTTGTTTTCGATGTACTATAGAAACAAGACGACCAAAAGGTTTACTCGGTAAGTCTCAGGCTTATAAGGGGTCTCCTGATATACGCCAGGTACGTGGGAGCTCAAAACCATATTAGTGTTGTCTAATGTGCAACCGTTCTGAAGGGGCCTTTTTATATACTCTAGGTATATGGAAGAACCACATTGTCCCCGGGTTGTAGTGTTGACCAGTAACGACATCTCCTACGTTTAGAGACACAGGAACATGTTTGTACCCAAAAAAAACCCTAAGTTTATCTTAAATTTATGTGATACTCCTTTTATCCCACTTTATTCTATTTTTTCAATCACCCCAATTGGATTTTCTAGTCAAAAGATATGCAAATTTCCAAAAAAATAAAATGCACCTTTTAAACCTTGATTTGGAGGTTGTTCTGGTAGTCAACCTTTCTTCTATTGTATCTTTAAAATTTCGACCCTTCTAGGTCTGAAATTTTGTTCTGTAGTTCTCTGACATTTCCTCTCTGCAATGCCACAGGTCTGATCAAAATTGGATGTGTGAAGTTGAAGTTATGGTAACTTCCCCACACCTTCTTGATTTTTGGCCTTTCCAAACGAGTGTACTTGTAAAGTGTGTCAAGTGCACAATATGTGATATCTTATTCTAAAACTTGCACCAAAAATACTACAGATTGTCCATTGTCCAATACAACTGGTCTCACTTAATTTGGATACTCATTGAAGAACATATCATTATTTTACCTGGAACACTTATTTGAGACTAGTTAATAGGACTAGTGAGCTACCCAATGTTGCACAGGGTGTATCACCAAATTTAGGATGACCCAAAATCTGAATTATTTTACCACCGATACCTTGATAATTCCTCTGAATATCCTCCAATTTTCACGGTCTGAGTCATAACAGAAAAAACTTTATAGCGAAAATGTCGAGATAATTGAATTTAGGATGATTCGGGAACCCGATCTTCCATAGGATATATCTCTGAAAGTATAAAGCCTCGGAAGGTGATATTTTAACCACAAGTACCTTGATATGTCTATTAAATATCCCCCAAGGATTTCCTTCTGAAACGTACCAGATAAAAAAAAAGTTATAGTGAAAATTCCAAGTTGTCTTAGATGTAGCAGTGAAACCCCAAGACCTTAAGCTCTGACACCAAATGTTAGGAAAAAAATATCCAAATAGCATAAAAAAATTAGAATAAGTACTCCATGAGTTGAAAAGAGAGATAATTTCAGATAATAAGCCTCTTCGACAGGGAAACTTCTTGTTGGAAGATTGGTTGTTGTCATTGATGTCAACCCCAGTCATTGGTTATGGACTGCAAGATTGATGAAGGTATTTGGACATAAAGGATAGTGCACATGTAGATACAACACCCATGGATGGATAGTATACATCATGTTGTTTCCGGTGATAGGTGGCACATCATGTGAATCCTCATGGTTGAGGAGAAATGAATTTTTGAAGATGACAAAGTGAATTGAAGAAGGAAGTACAGGTCGGGCCTAAAAATAATTAAAGAAAAAAATTACAAAATAAGAAAGTGTCAGGTCGGCCCTAATGTTAAAAGGAAGTGACATAAAGGGTATAAATACGTATCATTATACATTCATTTGAGATACATATAAGTTGAATTTCATAGGAAATATGAAGTAAAGAAGGCTGGATTTCAAGGGAGGATGAAATATTTTGGTGATGTGTTCTAAAGTATGTTATTTACAGGTCATCTTACCATTTTCACTATAAAAAAAATTCTAGAATGATTCATATGGTTACATTGGTATGGTATTGAGAAGACATATCTACGTACCAATGGTAAAAATTTCAGCTCTTCATTCACTATACTTTTGGAGATACACTCTATGGAAGATAGGGTTTTTGACTAGTCCTGAAGCTAGTCATAAACAGGTGTTCCGGGTAAAACAGTCATAACTTCTTCATAGAGAATCCAAATGAAGTGAGAACAATTTAATTGGAAACAGTACTGGCTATAGTTTCTTGTGTGCGAGTTTCAGAATATGATGTTAAATATTGAGTGTGGGGCATTATGTACAAGTTCAATCTCCTGAATAAACCAGAATTGAATAAGGTCTACCATTCTCTCTATAACTTTTTTTGGGGGAGGATTCAAGGAGTGAAAATTGGAGGAGTTTCAGAGAATACATTGAGTTATATTATCTATAGGATTAGATTATTCTAAGAAATGAATAATTGCAGAAGTTGAAGAAGTCTCAGGAAGCATTATATGGTTCTATGTGATGGTTAGTTGATGGTAATGATTTAGTGTAAAGTTTTATTATCTCTCATATATTCTTGGGTAGAAGGAAGGGGAAAGGATGGAGAGGTAAACCCTCTCTTGATATTGGAGGATTGTATCTTCATTTTGGAGTTTTATCCCTCCCTTTATATTTGGAATTTGTAGCTACCTTTGGAAGTTATTACTTCCCTTGAACAATAACTATTGATTATTTCTCATATATTGTGCATGGTGTATTGTGGTGTATTGGTGTAACTCTTATACTATTGTTCATTGTTGATTGGATATAATTGAATGGTTTAAGTATAAGTTGAAAAAAAAATTAAATTGTACTTGATATTGATTCACCCCCCTCTCGGTATCAATAATACATCACATAAATTCACAAATACAAGATGATTCCAAATGAAAAGGTCTCCTTGGTATATATAGGAGACTAGGAGGTACAATTACAACTAATGTACCCAAGCTGACATAAATAAAATAACAATACTAATGTAATATGCCCAAATTAAGGGGTAATGTGCCACTATTTAGGGCTTAACATAAAATAGTATACGTACCACCCCTGTAAAAGAAATGTTTGTATCTACTCGATTCAAATTGTAATCAATTAACAACTCTTTTCTTGTAGCTATTGATTTTATTGCACATACGAATACAAGGTTTCCTTCATGCCCCTCAAATACGCAATTGGGTTGTTTATTTTGTGGTCGTGGGTTGTGTATTGTTTATAAACCCTTCAATATTCCTTGTTGTTTTTGGCCTTCCGTCAATATACCTAGATGCTCCTTTATTTTGATCGTTGTGTTTTAGTTGTATATTATTTGCAGCCATGCCATATATTCACATATCTTTTGTATATTGGACTAGTTGTATCCAATCTTTGTAGATGTAATAGGGTCCCACATACTCCATCATTTCAGTTAATCCATCATAACAGACCTTTATGTCATCCATGGAAAATAGCCCCAAACCATGTAATGATGATGGAGCAATGCGGTATATCGTTTTTTTGACACAAAAATCAGTGTTTATTTGAGGAAGATCCTTGGGTACCCATCATTTCACTAGATGTGTGTACCTCAAGGGAACCTCAATTTCACCTATGCTCCCATCATCATTGGAACATGACCCCCCTTTAGCAAGCAAAAATTCCATGCATCTATGGAATTTTCTTCTGGTCTTCTCACCTCTAGTTGATATCCACATGTTAGACCTACTAGATGTCTCACTTTCCTCTATTTTGCTTGAAATTCCCTCACTCGACGAAGATAGATATGAAAAATACATGTTTGGTTGTACATCCTATAACACTCCATCAAATGAGAGAAATAATTAGCGAGTGTCATAAGGGATGTGATGAAACATCTTGAGGAAACCACAAAAACATATTAGTACAAGTGACTTTTGTTGTTACAATACAACTTTCGACCCACTCATTTTTTTATAAATTTAAGAAAAAAATAGTGCAAGTGAGTTAATGCTTCATGGATTGGCATATACCATAATTTTAAGAGAATGGAGGAAGGGATTTCTTTTACAATTGCCTAAGCATTGAATCCTTGGAAGTGATATATGCTTGAAAATGAAACAATCATTCACTTCGATCAAAAAATAATACAACTTTTTGCAAACCCCAACAAAGTGGAAAAAGAGAAAAACATTCCATGTGGATATTGTTTGTGCAATGGTTAAATATGGTGACCAGTTACAAGAAGGATAAGCAAAACTGCATTGTGGCTCATGACTTTTAGAATCCATATTACCCACATTGATCAAGTTTCCACTTTTACAATAGGGGTATTTACATAGTGGATCCTAACTTTGGCTGAATTTGATCCAGATTATTTTCGGCACGAAATGAGAGTGGAGATATACTAAAGCATTGTATAGAGATATCTCAGATATCCAATAATATAAAAAAAAATGTATCAAAGATGCAACCATAAAAACAGAGATACAGTAATACACAATTTTTTATTAATGAGCGAAAATGTACAAAGACTATAAAAATACAGAGTGAAAGACTCGCTAGAATGGTGGAATCTTATCTCTAAGAAGAGGATGTGACATCTAATCTCATTCGTGAGAATGTGATTTTACAATGAGGCTCCAAAGGCCTTCTTTTATCATAAAAAAAATCCAAAACCCTAACCTCGAAAGATGAAAAGCCAACAGTTTTGTGGACCCCATTTTGAGTAGTTTGGTGTATCAACTTCCTGGGGGCGTAACTTTGGCATACGATCTTCGTTTGGGACGCACGATAGCTTGTTGGAAATATATTTCCAAGGAGATTCATTTTGGGGGCTCAATCAGATACTTTGGCTATCATTGAGAAGCTTGATCCCAAAAAACCTTCATCTAGGCCCTCAAAATGACCTCGGAAGTTAAAAACTGCTAAAAATAGTAAATTACAAAAAATTGCCAGAAAATTGTTTTGAGCCAGTTGAAAAAGATGGGTGGCCACTGAAATCCACCTACATCAATCCTCCCTCCTTAGAAAGTAATGGTCTCCATTTCATTGAGTTCCCAAGGGAGAGGGAAAAGCGTTTGTTGAATTCACATCTTGATGCACTGCTTGCCTTGTTGGAGAAGTTGTGATGCTTAGCTTGTTGAAGGTTGTCACGAACCTATGGCTGGAAGGGTTGGACCTTTTTAACCAGTCTGGCTACCTAATATGCCTATGTGTAGAAGGAAATATTTACACTTTTTTGCAATCTTGTTGACTTGTTGTTGTTGGATAGAAGGTGCTTGGGCCGAGGTTGTAGTGGTTACAGTAACCTTTTGTTCACCTTCTGTTCACCTTTTGAACAGATTGTGAAGAATATTAATTTTGTAGTGTGAGATACTACCTTGCGGCATTGTTTAGGTGGGACAGTAATTAAAACTACCTCTGGTATCATGTAGAGATGACCCCCCAGAGTAACAATGACATTACAGGGTTGAGACTCATATATAGCATGGTGCTTCCACATATATGGTTGGCCCAAGAAAACATCACAAACATCCAGCAAGGAAACATCACATAATACCTCATCCCTGAAGGGTTGGATGTCGTATGACAATTGACACTGCTAGCTGAAACGAAGATCTCTTCCTTGGAGAAGCCACCCAATGTTGTATGGTTGCGGGTGTGGTGTTGTCAACAATCCCAATTGTTTTATGACCTCGTTGAGATGAGGTTCTTCTGGCTTCCGCTATCAACAATAAAATGTAGCGGGGTCCCCTTCACCCACATCTGTGAATGAAAAAGGTGTTCCCCCTCTTCAGGATCTGTGGGTTATTTTGGTTGAATTGTTGCGGTCGCGAAAATAGCAGTGGGTTCTGCGTCGATGATTTGTCTTCTTTCAGTATTTTCTTAATCATATTTTGAATCAGGGTTCGGCTCCTTGTATTTGATTTCAGCCACCAATGACTATTTTGAGAGACATTCATCGATGTTGTGCCAAGGGATTTTGTGGAAATCACACCATTTTCCAGTGTCCTTTTTCATCTTCCCGTGACCCTTCTTTTCCTGTGGCTTGTACTGGTTTTCGGGAGACTGTTTGTTAGGGTCATATTTACCATACTTTGGTTGTTGTGAATTTGTAGACCCAAACTCCCATTTGTTCTGGTGCTTAAATTTCTACTCAATTTTAACAACATATTGATAAGCAGCACCGAGTGATGAGATGTCAAGAAAATCCATTTCAGTTTGGATGTATCTGTGTAGATACCCACGGTATTTCAAAACCAAATGTCATTCAGAGTATTTGATACCCATATTGGTATGCAAGGTATGGAAGGTATTGGTGAACTCCAGAACTGCTTGGCCCCGCTCTTGTCGTAGTGTGGTCCATCTCATATATTGGTCCTCATAGTTGCCAACAGGGTAATATTGTTCCTTTACCGCATCCACAAAAAAATCCCAAGTGGGATCGGCCCCATATATTTCAGACTCCTCTATGGAACTTTTCTCCCAATAAGTTTCCCACCAATTTTTGACATGGGGGAGAGCTTTAAGGAGTGCGAAGGTGATCTTTTCTTTGTCGAAAAATTTGTGAACAGAAAAATAGCCTTCTAGTAGATTTAACCATTTGTCTAGGGCTTCTACATCTATCTGTCATTCAAATACAAGAATATCAAAATTAACTTGCACCTTGAAAGGCGAGGTGCCTCCAAAGTGGTCGCTTGATGAAGATGTGCCTGTTACTATCGGCAGGCATTGAAGGATGTGGGAAAAATTCTCCATCATTTCATCCCTCTGTCGCGTGAGAGCTTGCTCAAGCAACAAACCGATAGAATCGTCTGCTCCGTCATTTTTCTTTTCTTCCACCATTGAGGGTTTCTTGGGTGTGCGAGAGCAATTTTCCTCAAGAGAGACAAGCTCGAGACCCAACTTTCTATTCTCGAACCTCATCAGGGACGTGCACTGAAAAAACAATCAAGAATAGCCTGCTCTGATACCACTGATCCAGATTATTTTCGGCACGAAATGAGATCGGAGATATAATAAAGAAATGCACAGAGATATCGCAGATATTCAATAATATAACAAAAATGTGTCAGAGATGCAACCATAAACATATAGATACAGTAATACACGATTTCTATTAATGAAATAAATGTACAGAGATTGTAAAAATACAGAGTAAAAGACTCGCTAGAATGGTGGCATCTTATCTCTGAGAAGAGATGTGACGGCTACTCGCATTCACAAGAAGATCATTACAATGAGGCTCTGGAGGCCTTTTTACAATAAGTAGGAATGCCAAAAACCCTAGACATCCAAAAACCTAACCCTAGGAGATGAAGCGCTAAAAGTCATGTGGGCCCCGTTTGGGTAAGTGAGTACATCAACTTCCGGGGGTCGTAACTTTTGCATACGATCTCCATTTTAGGCATGTGATAGCTCGTTGGAAAGGTATCATTAAGGAGATTCATTTTGGGGGATCAATAACGCCTTCAGATATCATTGAGAACCTCGATCTCAAAAAACCTTCATTTGTGCCCTCAAAATGGCCCCAGAAGTTAAAACCTGCTAAAAATAGTAAATTGCCAAAATTGCCAGAAAATTGTTTTGAGCCATTTGGAAAAGGTGGGTGGCCATCGATATCCACCTGGATCAAATGGTGACATGTTCCAAATTTCCCATAGTCCAAAAGGTTCGATCCCCTACTGAGTTGGGACCTAGAAAACACTTCCATGTCTTCTACTCGCACTTTTCTTAACCATGGCATGACACTTGGCTATCAGGACAACTTCCCACGAGCGTATTATAGTTATTTTACACCTTTTAACATTAACACCATATCGAGTTGTTGGTTGTGGAGCCTGATTATCTTCCTGATGCAGAGGTCCTTTGCTTTCAGCCGTGTCTATACCCCATGAAGTATTTACACCCCAGAAGTATGTACACTCTTCCACACAGGGG
>JZKD02S0369246.1:212073-245247 GCA_000966675.3 Picea glauca
TAGATCAGAAAACTAGGAAAGTTAAAAGTTTGTAACGGGCCCACACATGCCCACATGTTCAATCTAGGACTAGTTTCATGCTTTTCTAGATTAACTCACACATAGGGAGATAAAGGATAGTAACAGACCACCAACAAAGAAGAATTTTTCGCCTTGCAAAAAGGTCGAATCCTTGTATTATCCACTAATGTAGATAAACATGAAAGGATGTACATTATGCACTAAGTTTAAGCCAATAAATAGGAAGTTGGCTTTGTACACACTATTTTTAGTCTCATCAAGGCCCTACAAAAGTATCTCACTGAAATTTCTAGAGGAATTATCAAAACTAATCATGGGCATGACTAGATGTCAATTGTTATTGACGGATGAACAATATAGAAATATATGTGCCATGTTGTACGACTATCATGGGACAACACGCAATGAAAAGCTTATTTAAAAGAACATGGGTGCACTTGGGTTGCCAAATTCATTTTGGACTAATATGGAAGGTTCAATGAGTAATGTTTTTACCACGACATGGGCAATAATGGAAACAAAATTGAAGACAAGGATTGCATTTCATACATCTAATGGATTTGGGTTAACGCAAGCTATAATACAAGTTCCATTGTTTGAGACTTGTTTGGAGTATCTTATATAGACACATTGACTTATCATTTCAAACCACAAAAGCTAGAAACAATCATAAAGAAGAAAATAAGTGAAGGTTGTGATGTTTATGAACTTGAGCATCCCTTATTACTTGTTGCAACCTCTTAGAGAGATGATTTCCAAGGTGAAAACAAGGAATATATATGCCTTATCCCATCATGGGATAATCAAGTTGATTGTATGTGGTGCACTGGAAAATATACCTTGCCAAATAACTTGGGACAAGTATTAACCACCAACAAAGAAGAATTATGTGCCTTGCAAGAAGGTCGAATCCAAGAGGCAGCTACCAAGAAATCCAGGAAAAAGAAAAAGATGAGAGGAAAGGTAGGGATAAGAAAAGAGAGAGAGACTCACAAGAAGACCAACATAGAGGAAGAAGAAAATAAGGGGTCTACTAAAATAGAGGAGGATGATAAGGACATTGCTACCACCCTATTCTAGATGAGAAAACCCCAAAGAAATCCTTTTAAAGATACTATAGGAAGCCCTTCAAGAGGGAAACCAAGTAGCACTTCTAGGGAAAGAATAAGATATTAGGTAGCAATGAAGCTGGCTATTTTTCAACATTCACCTACCATAGAAATTGAGAGGGACATACCTCCTAATACCTCAAAATATGTGAGAGAATCTCAACAAGAAACTAATAAGGATAAACATGGCACCAATGACCTTATGGTCCAACTAGAATAAGCTAGGGAAAAAGGCCCTAAAATGGAACAACATTGTAGAAAACGAAAAAGAGTTGGAAATTACAACTGAGGAAGGCTCCCAAGCACATCATGAGAAACAAATTATGGACTTATAAGACAAATTTTAATTCCTTAAGATGCAACATATGTACGATAAAAAGTAGTTGGAATATGAGAATGAAGAGATAAAAATATTAGTGGGAAAAAAAAGTTAAATTGAAGATAAAATGCAGAAAATTGAGGAGTTAGAAGTAGCCATTCAAAAATCCATGGAGGTGGAAGAAGACATGATCTCTACAGACCCCCTACAAGAACATATACATTATTTTTGAGAGAATAGTGACTCAAGTTTCAATTCGGACAGATTGTCAAAAGTTAACTCCATGAATTGGGCACTCAAAAAGAGTTTGCAAAGGCATACCAATAATGCCAAGAAGAAGATAAGAATCAACTCTATAAACTCTATCTACACAATTTTGTGATGCCTCACACTTATAGATGGTCCCCCATTCCATGTGTGGGGGATGTCCAACTCAAGGAATTTTTCTCCTAGGTGAAAAATGAAGAGAGGAGGGTTGTTAATACACACACACAAAAAAAATCATGAAGAGCATAACAACACCTTTTGGGTGAGGGGTATAAACTACTAGACCTGAGGAAATACTGAAAAAACATGCAAGGGTGACCTTTGATAGAAATTCAGTGCACATTCTTGAGGAGAAGCAAAAAGGAGCAGTTTCCCAAAGAGAATAAATGGTCAATATAAATGGTTGTTAATACACACACACACAAGCATGAAGAGAATAACAACACCTTTTGGGTGAGGGGTATAAACTACTAGACCTGATGAAATACTAAAAAAACATGCAAGGGTGACCTTTGATAGAAATTCGGTGCACATTCTTGAGGAGAAGCAAAAAGGGGAAGTTTCCCAATGAGAATAAATGGTCAATAACCTAAAGGATAAAATAGTACAACTTTGCTAGAACATGTGAAGGAGTTCCCACTTGCATTAAGAAATATGGAGCCCCATTCTCCTTCTAATTTGAGAGCTTATTTCTTTGGGGCTAACCTATACATAGAGACTCTC
Organism: Picea glauca; assembly: GCA_000966675.3. NCBI lineage: Eukaryota > Viridiplantae > Streptophyta > Pinopsida > Pinales > Pinaceae > Picea > Picea glauca. The sequence goes on from JZKD02S0369246.1 coordinate 214,513, forward strand.
GGGAGGATGAAGCTTGAGTGTATTGGACTTAGGTTCATATATCCACTACTCATCCATCCCAATCGCTCTTGGTAATCCACAAAATAGGTGAATGAGGAAGAGGAGAAAAATGTATACATTGGCATTGAGCTAAAAGTATCATAGTAGAGATGTAGTCACCAAGATTGTGGCATATGATTTCAAACATCAAGCATTCAAGGATCAACAGTTGCAGCGGGAAGACTGAGTAGGTCAAGGGTCAATTTTTGAGGAATTGTTTTGTTGCACAAGGATGTGAAAAACCTCCAACTAAGGGTTAATGATGGGCCTCCATATTATATTTTATTTAGTCCATCATGTAGAAACATTTGATGATTTTTTTACCCTCATGTGAAACAATTATAAATTTTAATGATTATTGAGGTTATGACATTTGCTTGTATATCTATGCATGATTTGCTTAAATTATTGGGTATGAATGTCATGAACTTTGTTCTTGAATTATTTTGAAGATGTATGCATGTATTTTATATGAATATGAATGTAATATAAATTCTAAGAAGTGCATGAAATTGAATCACCTAGACAAGATGGATCCTCTTCATTCATGGCTCCAAACAAACCTAGTTCATGCTAAGAAAATTAAGGGATATTGTCCCTTTGTCTAATATAGGAGTTTTCGTTGCTCAAGAGTAGCATCGATGACCTCCAGCAATTCAAACTAGTTGATTCAAGGAATTTGAATTACACAAGGGACGCTTAGATCCCTATAGAATAGAATAAAGATTTTTAGGGGCAACTCCCATCAATCAAGGGATTGATTGGTAGATCAATTAGGTCTATTTATCAAGTATAAATAAGAGCATAGGTTGATAGGTTAAGAAGTCTTATTTTTATGATATCATTCCTCTAGTATTGTTGGTGATTCGAATTGTAATAGAAGGCAAGTTGTGCCCTGATGTTCATGAAATATTTCTCAATAAAGAAGAGATTGTTATGTTACATATTTCAATGTTGTTTGTTTAACAAGGGTTACATGAGCATCCTTGAGTGGGGTCCACTCAAGGAGAGGAATGAGAACCCATGTATGCATTTCTGTAGTGCTTTCCAATTATGTTTTAGTGTAATTACAGACTCTTGTAGTAGGATAGACTACTAGTTGATAGGTGTCATTTCTAGAATTTATGTGTTTTTCTTTATCTATTTGAGCAATGTTCATATTATCTTTACTTCATGTACTTTAATTCCATAATTTAATTTGTAATATTTATCACTTGAAGCATGTTTGATGGTGACCCTATGATTACTAGAGGTTGTAAGGAATAATTGTCTAGTATAGGCCCTAGGATCCCAACCTTCATTGATAGATTTGTTCAAGGCTTGGATGTTTTGAACTACTCAATAATCTGTGTATATGTCTTCTTTATCTTTGACATTAGCTCCTAGGTGTTCTCAATTCTTTTGAATCTCAAGGGACCATTATGTGCTTTGAATTTTCAAGGTCTTCCTCACTTTAAGGTTGAAGTTCCATTGTGCCTAGGTGGGCATGTAGTTTTGTAATTCTTGTTCCACAAACTAGGTTGATTTGTAGATGGAAGGATGACTTATTTTTATTATGTATCTAGGGAAAAATATTTATGATCAGGATTTTATGACCGGAACGAAATGACTACAGATCATTAACTTGTGCTTAACAAAAAATAACAGAGATACAGTAAAACTGGTTTTCTATTCAATAAGGAAATAAGCTGAAACTGTAAAACGCAACCGAAACAAGCTTGCTGGAATGGTGGGGGCTTATCTCTGAGAAGAGATGTGACGGTTGTCCTCATTCGCAAGAAGATGATTACAATGAGGCTCTAAAGGAATTTTTACAATAAAAATGAATGCCAAAAACCCTAGACATCCAAAAAACTAACCCTAGGAGATGAAGCGACAAAAGTCATGTGGGCCCCGTTTGGGTAAGTTAGTACATCAACTTCTCGGGGTCGTAACTTTTGCATACGATCTTTGTTTTAGGTGTATGATAGCCCATTGGAAAGGTATCATCGAGGAGATTCATTTTAGAGGAAATAAATAGGATATCTCTATATTGCAACTTGATTTCCCAAAAAAAACATCGTTTAGGGCCTCAAAACGGCTTCGGAAGTGAAAAACTGCTAAAAATAGTAAATTACCAAAATTGCCAGAAAATTGTTTTGAGCCAGTTGGAAAAGGTGGGTGGCCACCGATATCCATCTAGATCAATACTCCCTCCTTAGGAATAAATGGTCTCCATTGCATTGAGTTCCCCCATCATATGAGGAAATTTCTGTTGAATTTGGCCCCGGGTGAGCCACCTACCTTGGTGCAGGAGCTGCCCTGCTTTGACAACTCAATAAAGCAGGACCATTTGTTGTCGAGTACCCTTGATCTATGTGTCCACAATATGATCACTGGATGCATGTTGTATGTAGTCATGATTGAGCTCTGTTGGTGTCAGTTGTTCTCCTACTTCTGAGGTGTCCAATAATGGTGGGAAATAAGGGCGAAGTAGATCCCCGTTGAACACTAGGTGCAGGCCAAGGAAAGAAGGAATCTTGAGCTCAAAAGAATTATCCCCCACAGTCTTGGTGATGGTGTACGACACATAACAGAGTGGGAGAATCTTCTGATGGGGTCTTGTAAGGCGTTCTTTCTGCAAGTGCAACCAAACTTTGTCGCCCACCTGAAACTTGTATGGCACCTGATGTTGATCATGGTGTTTCTTGTACTTGTCATTAGACTTTTGTAGAATATCCTGAACATGTTGGCGGATGTGTTGGATCTGCTCAATGAACCGAGTGGATTTGTCAGCTTCAGTTTAAGCAGGAGATGAGTCGGTCGAGGTGACTGCAAGGGAAAGTGCAACATCTATGGGATGCAATGGTTGGAATCCCAACCCCACCTGAAAGGGGTTGTGGTCAGTTGAGCTATGCAGGACTCGGTTGTAGCTATGTTGGACATAGGGAAGGATCGCATCCCATGTGCGAGGGTTCTTTGAATTATACATGTGAAGGATATGCACAATCATTTGATTTACGACCTCAGTTTGGCCATCTGTTTGGGGGTGGAAGGTTATGGATTTGGTGAGCTTGGTGTCCAGCAGTGACCAGAGGCTCGACCAAAATGTGCTAAGAAATCGACTATCCCGATCTAAGACAATGGTTTGTGGGATTCCAAAATGTACCCAGAATCGTTCAAAGAAGAGCTTGGCAGTGGCCTTTATTGTGATGTTCTTCTTGCAGGCAACCATAATCAACATCTTAGAAAAGCGATCAACAACCATAAAAACATAGTCGTTTCCCCACTTGGTGGATGGGAGGCCAGACATGTAGTCCATTGAGATGGATTCCCATGGCCTGTCAGGAATAGGAAGAGGGGTGTACAGGCCCTATTTATTAGTGGTCGGTTTGGCAATAGCCCAGGTAGTGTAGGACCTGGTATACTTGTTGACCTCCTATCCAAGTTTTGGCCAGTAGAAATGTTTTTGTGGCATCACCACTATCTTTTCAAGGCCAAAGTGTCCTCCCACCCGACCGTAGTGTGTTTCCCAGATCAGCTTCGCTCGCTTTCTTTATGGAACACAGATATGGCCCAGATGACACAACAACCCATCTTGAAGATGAGAATTATCGACAACTGGGTTTACAGCCAACATTTGGTAGGTGGTGGTGAAGTTCGGGTTTATCTCATAGAGTTGGGGCCATCCAGAGGTCTCATGGCCACAAGATTCTATCACCATGGTGAGTGTCACGACTGGCAGTCTGTTGAGGAAATCAGTGATGCTATTGGTGCTTCCTTTTTTATACTTGATGTTGAGGTGGAATTTTTGCAAGTATGTGGACCACTTTTGATGGCGGTCATTCTGCAATTTTCCTTGTGTCTACATGAACTGCAGTGGCTTATGATTAGTGTTGATTACTATCTCCTTCCCAAGAATGTAATGTCTCCACTGGTGGCAGGCTTGCACAATGGAGTACACTTATTTGTCGTAAGTAGGGTACTTACGGACAACATTTGATAGTGTCTCACTATGATAGGCCACGGGGTGGCCGTGCTGAGTGAAAACGGTGCCCACAACATAGTCTGAATCATTTGTCTTGATTTCAAAGGGTTGTCATAGGTCTGGTAGTGAAAGTACTAGGACTGAGCACAAGCACTGCTTCAAATCATCGAACACTTGTTGTTGGGACCAGCCCCATGAAAATTTCTCCTTACCACCACCCCTGGTTATTTGGTTGAGAGCCCATGCAATATGGGGGAATTCCAACGCAAATTTGTGGTAGAAATTGGCAAGGCCCAAGAAGCTCTGAAGATCACTGAGTGTGGTTAGGGCTGGCCAGTCACAAATGACTTGGATCTTGACTGGATCCACGTGTACGCCATGTTGATCAATGATGTAGCCTAGGTAATGGACCATGTCCATGCCGAAGGAGCATTTTTCCAAGTTGGCGTATAGCTTGTGCTACCGCATGGTGTGCAGAACCTGTTGAATATGTTGCAAGTGTTCGGCCCAAGTCTTGTTGTAAATGAGAATGTCATCTAAATACACCACTACAAAATTATTAGTGAATGGTGCAAGATATCATCCATCATCCTCATGAAAGTGGCTGGAGCATTTGTCAAACCAAAGGGCATGACCAACCACTCAAAAAGACCTTCCTTTGACTTGAAGGTGGTCTTCCATACATATGTTTTTTCTATTGGGACCTGGTGGTAGCCAGACTTCAGATCAATATTATTGAATTATTTGGCCCCCGTGAGTTGATCAAGGAGATCGTCGATTCAGGGAATCAGGTACTGGTTTCTAACTGTGATTTTATTCAAAGCTCGGTAATCAATGCAAAGTTGTCAGGTTCCATCTTTCTTCTGTAATAGGATGATTGGGCTCTCGCAAGGTGATGAGTTGGGATGGATGTGCCCCTTGTGGAGCAGCTCTTGGATCTATCACTTGATCTCCTCATTCTCTAACAGAGAGCGTCGATAGACTGGCCCATTGGGCAGCGGTGCGCCGGGAGTCAGATCAATGGGGTGCTTGACCTGCCAGTGCAGAGGTACCCCGGTAGGTGAGGAGAAGATATCTGAGTATTCTTCCATGACCTTATCTACTTGCTTCTACTGTGTGGAGAGGTCGGTCGAAAAGACCCTAGATGTGGTTATGAGATTTCGCTTATTCTAAGAGCGAATCACGAAGAATACAAACTTACCCATCTGAAAGATGACCTTCCTGCATTGCTTAGCAGAGATCAAGGAAATAGCACTAGGTAGGACTACCTCGAGTATCCTGTACAATTTCTTGTTCAAAGTAATAATAACACTATGAGGCCTAGACTGATATACAGCATGATATTTCCATAAATAAGGTTGGCCCAAAAGAACATCACAAACTTCAAGAGGAGCAACATCACACAATACCTCGTCTTTGAAGGGCTTAATGGCGTACGACAGTCGACACTGTTGGTTGACGCGGAGATCGCTTCCTCGGCAGATCCATCCAATGGTCTAGGGTTTTGGGTGCAGCGTTGTCAGTAGGACCAGCCGCTTGATGACCTCTACTAACATGATTTTCTTCTGGCTACTGCTATCAATGATGAAGTGCAACGGGGTGCCTTTTACCCACATCTGTGAATGGAAGAGGCGCTCTCCTTCTTCTGGCTCGTCTGGTTCTCCAGGATGGAGCTTGGTGGTAGCAATGGTGGCACTGGGTTCCATGTCAATGATCTGTCTTTCCCTTTCTGGTTCTGTCTCAGAGTCATAACCCACATCTTATTTAGAGGCTTTTACTTCGGCCACCAGTGACTGCTTTGAGCGGCAGTCAGTAGTGTTATGCCAAGGGCTCTTATGGAAGTCGCACCACTTCCCGGTATCTTTCTTTGTCTTTTCGGTGTCCTTTTCTTATGGCTTGGACTGGTTGTCCTGATACTGTCCATCATTGCTCTGTCCTTTGTTCTGTGGGTTGGGGCCGCCCTTTCCTATCTTTTGTTGTGAGGGGTTCCCAGGCCCAAATTGCCACGTCTTTTGTTTGAGCTTCTGCTCGAATTTGACGGCATATCGGTAGGTCGCGCCCAAGGATGAGATGTCCAAAAATTCCATTTCGGTCTGGATGTATCTAATAGAGCACCGCGATACTTGAGCACCAGATGTCACTCTGAATATTTGATACCCATCTTGGTGTGCAAGGTATGGAAGATATTTGTGAAATCTTGCACTGCTTGGTCTCTTTCTTGCCGTAGTGTGGTCCATTTGTTATACAAGTCGTCATAAATTCCGACAGGGTAGTATTGTTCCTTGATAGCATCCCTGAAGGATTCCTAGGTGGTTGTGACTGTAAATAATGAGGGTTCCTCTATTTCCTTTGGCTCACGGAAATTTTCCCACCAATCTTTGACATGGGGAACGACTTTGAGGAGTGCAAAAGTATCTTTTCTCTATTCAAAAAGTTATGGACAGAAAAATACCCTTCTAGTAGATTCAACCACTTGTCTACAACATCTGCATCTATCTGACCTTCAAATATAGGAATATCAAAGTTTATTTGTACCTTGAAGGGGGTGGTGCCTTTGCTTGAAGAAGATGTGTCGCTTGTTGGTAGTCGCCTAAGGATTTGAGTGAAACTATCCATCATCTCGTTACTTTGTTGTGTGAGGGCTTCCTCAATCAACAGTTTGAAAGGATCTCCTATCTCATCATCTTTCTTTTCTCCTGCCATAAGAGGTCGCTTGGGCATGTGAGAGATTTTGTCCTCAAGAGAAATAAGCTTGAGACCCAACTCTTTGTACTTCGACCTCGTTGGGGACATGCATTAAGACGACAAGGAGTAGATCGCTCTGATACCACTAATCCGGATTTTATGAGCAGAACGAAATGACTACAAATTATTAATAGGTTATTAACACAAAATAACAGAGACACAATAAAATCGGTTTTCTATTCAATAAGGAAATACGTTGAAACTGTAAAATGCAGCAGAAGCAAGCTTGCTGGAATGGTGGTGGCTTATCTCTGAGAAGAGATGCGACAGTTGCACTCATTCGCAAGAAGATGATTACAATGAGGCTTTGAAGGCATTTTTACAATAAAAATGAATGCCAAAAACACTAGACATCCAAAAACCTCACCCTAGGAGATGAAGCACCAAAAGTCATGTGGGCCCCGTTTGGGTAAGTTAGTACATCAACTTCTTGGGGTCGTTATTTTTGCATACGATCTCTGTTTTAGGCGTATGATATCCCGTTGGAAAGGTATCGTCGAGGAGATTCATTTTAGGGGAAATATTGAAGTAACATTGATATTGCAACCCGTTTCCCAAAAAAAAACATCGTTTAGGGCCTCAAAACGGCTCCAGAAGTGAAAAACTACTAAAAATAGTAAATTACCAAAATTGCCAGAAAATTGTTTTGATCCATTTGGAAAAGGTGGGTGGCCACCAATATCTATCTAGATCAATTTATATGTGTCTGGAAATATTTCAGTGTGTCATAGGTGCTCGCTAGAGTTTTGGTGTCAATGTGGTGGGTGCAGGGCTTGGTTGTGGTTGTGACACAATAAGCACTAGTGGAGGCATAAGAAGGGAAATAGTGCATGCCTATGTTTTACTCTAACACTAGCGTAAGGGTATTCCCAAGGTCTACACCTAAGTAATAGGAGAATGTGTGCAAGAGAACTAGGTATGAATAGGGATGCAAATCAAGTGCAAGAGATGATGCAAGTGTGCAGGTGTAGGCTCAATGCAGGGCCAAGCTGACTTGGTTTGGTGCAGCCATGGACGCTGAGTGAAGTTTCGAAAGGGGTTTAGAAAGGGGGTTTCGAAAGGGGTTTCTCTAGATTTTTATTCCCCGGGAGGGTTTCTCTGTAGTTGTATTCCCCATGAGGATTTCTCCAGTTAAAGAGCTTTGCATTTGGTGAGAAGAATTGTGCATGTTTTTCTAGTTCTTAGGGTTACAAATGTTAAAATTGGCCTCAATCTAGATGTTTAGATTGGCAAGACAAAATCACTTCACACAAAAGTAAATGTAGGATAAAGGATAATTCAAATGTATGCCCAATTTGAATTCAAGTGTGAAGAGGTACTCATAGTCCTTGCCCTCACCCTCAATATCGGAGTCGCCTAATCAATTTCACAGATGGCCCTTGACGTTCTCATGCATAGGTGTAGATATTTCCCTCCCCTCGATCTTGAATCGCCTGATCTTACCCTCGATGGTCTCGCGCGTAGGTGCAAGTATCAGAGTGATTAGTAGAGTGCGAATGGGACTACGTTGTCGGTTTGGTTTTGTTGTGTATAGTTATAATACAACATGTATGTTATATATGTTATAACATATATGTTACAACATATATCACATATATGTTACAGCATATATCACATAACATAGATGTTATACATAAGAGGTGGTGGTTTAAAGGTTATAATGCTTAAGAATTTTAATGATTCAGGGTTATATTTTTTACAAGGGTTGGGTTACATATTAGGTATTATAAGGGTTTAATGTTATGGCGGTCAAGGGTTACAAACATTGGGGATTAGGCATTAAATTCAAGCATCATTATCAATGTTAGGAGTTATACAATTATAAGGGTTTTAGAGTTAGAATTTAGAGTTTATGATGGTTACAGGCTATACATGTTAGGGGTTGGGTAGGAGTTAGGCGTTAGGAATTATACCTATTAGAGGTTAGGGGTTATAAGAGTTATAAGGGATAATGATTAGGGGTTGGAGTTTAGGTTAGTTTTGTGGGTTGTAGAAATTAGATGTTAAGTATTATATGGGTCATAGGTTAAAGGTTTAGGGTTATAGGGGTTGGGGATGTTAGGGATAATAGGGATAAAGGTATATAAGTTTTGTAGGTTTTAGGATTTGTACAATTATACGAGATTGAGGTTATAATATTTAATTAGTGATTATACTAGTTAGTGGTGATATGATCCATGTGGGATAAAAATTATAGCACTTTAGAGGAAATTAGAGGTTGTAAGGGATAAGGGTTTCATGCGGTAAATGTTATAAGAATTAAGGGTTATGAAGATATAGAAATTAGATTTTAATGATTATAAGTTCTATAGGTTATATGGGTTAGGATTTATAGGGGATAATGGTTATAAGTGTTAAGGGGAATGAGTCTATAGAGATCTTAAGAATGCTAAGAGTTAGTGGGTTTAAGGTTAAAGGTTTTAAGAATTTTAAGGATTAGGGCTTGTAGTTTTTAAAAGGGTTGGGGGTTACATGTTATAGGGCTTATATGATAGGTATTATAATGGTTAAATGTTAGAGGGTTTAAGCGATACAAACATTAGGGCTTATGAATTATAAAATTTAATCATTATAATTATCACGGGTTATACAATTATAATGAGTTGAGGTTATAGAAGTTAATTAGTGGTTATACTAGTTAGTGTTGATATGAATCATATGGGATAAGAGTTATAGTGCTTTAGAGGAAATTAATGGTTATAGGGGATCATGGTTTAGGGTGATCAATTTTATAAGAATCAAGGGTTGTGAAGATATAAAAATTACTTTTTAGTGATTAGAAGTTATGGAGTTTATATGGGTTATGATTTATAGGGTATAGTGTTATAAGTGTTAATGAACATGATGTTATAAAGATCTTAATGTTAGGGGATTTAAGTGTTAAGGTTTAGGGGTTACAAGGGTTAGAGGTTATGGGTTACACATGTTAAGGGTTAGTTGTGATAGGTGTTAAGGGTTTGTGGTTAAGGATCATAGGAGTAGGGGATAATGGGTTTTAAAGTTACACGTTGTATGTGTTAGGGTTACATATTAGGTGTAAATATAGTATTTTGGAGTTAATTGGATTAAGACTATAAGGTTGAATAAACAAGGGTCACATGGGTTGGGAGTGTTAACGGTTAAAAATTATAAGGTTTAAGCATTATGAGAGTTAGAATTTAGAGTCTAAAAGGGTTACAAGTTATACATGTTAAGGGTTATGTAGGAGTTAAGGGTTAGGAATTATACCTATTAGAGGTTAGGGGATATAAGAGTTATAAGAGATTATGCTTAGGGGTTGGGGTTTTGTTGGATTTTGGGGCTATAGAAGTTAGTTGAGGTTATAGGTTATAAAATTTATCTTAGGTTATAGAAATTAAATTATTATTATTATTATTACACACACACACACACACAGTATATCCCTCGACATACCTGTTTGGAGGGGGTGTCACATTTATAAGCATTCCCATTTCTAAAACTAATACATGTTTCAACGCTTCATTCAACATAGGTTGAAATATGGGCAAAGAACCCATACACATACAATGACAAGCTTCTAGATAAAGAAACAAAGAGTATGTTGAGGTCTCCAAATATATGTTACTCAAAATGTTGATAGTCTAATGAAGATCAAGAAAAATGTCCTACCTCTGGAATGAGAGCAATGGCAATCATACTTTGGATAAGAAATGAAAGGCACAACACATACCCAAGTGGTTGTTCTACAAAACCCATGAAAATTGCCACTGGTTACTCAAGTGAACACATACCCAAGTGAAATCCTACAATGAGTTCAATCTTTCTTTTTATTTCTCATAATCCACTTTGAATGTGGTCAATATGGAATTCTCCATGGTATCCAACTAAGTAACTATAGTAACAACTTAAATATAAGGCTCCAAAACAATGTTGAACAACACAAAACCTTTGGAGTTGATTCAATATCCATGTTGTCAATGTCTCATTTTATGGTTGTACTCCTTTGTCGGCACAAAATGTCTCGTATGCTTAAAATTGATTAAAGACATCTTGTATATCATTCTCAAAAGAGAACATATGCAACAAAAGTTCAAAACATATTCAAGTCATCCTAATCCTTCAAGGTTCACAAGTGATTACATCAAATCTAGTTTGGATGTTACTCCATGTTGGCCCCTTTCACTGGTTGTTGTTTCTGGAAAGTTCCAATGAAGATGTTATAGGAACGACGAACATGTTCATTGAAACCTCATCTCAATACGATGATAACGATGATGACAAATACAATGATGGATAATTTCATCTCATTCACAATTAGGTTATAATTTTGTCGTTTGATTATCGAATTCTTTGTGTGAGTCGTATTTGAGTCTCAAAACCCTCCCATACTGTCAATGCATGCACCTACTATAACCATGTCAAATTTCAGTGCATACAAACACACACTAAAAAAAAATTAATGTTGGTCCCATTCACAGGTCACTTTGCATGGGGACAAATTAAAGAATAATTTCCACTAATTGGTAATTAATGGACAACCTTGAAAATTGTTAGACGAACCAAAGTTAAAATTGAAGATGATGGTATAAACCCGAATGAGATTCTTTTTGTTTTAGACCTTGTGCATGGTAGATGAGCTCTTCAAGCATCCTTTAGGCGCTTGAATACTATTTTTTTAATCCATATACCATGTACAAAACCTTAAGAGTCACCTATAGTTCATTAAATCTTGAAATGGTTCCAATATGACACATAGGCCAAAGATTTCATTTATATGGCCTATGTGGTGATTTTAGACCCTATGAATGGTTTGGAAGTCCTAAAAGCCTATTGTATGCCTTAAGACATTTATAGTTCATCCTCGTACCATGTCCATGACTTGGAGAAGCATAGTTTGAAAAAATTCAATAATGGCCCCTTTCAATGGTCGTTGTTTCTGGAAAGTTTCGATGAAGATGTTATAGGAACAACGAACATGTTCATTGAAATGACCTTGTTGCAATATGATGATAACGATGATGGATAATTTCATCTCCTTCACAATTAGATTGTGTGAGTCGTATTTGAGTCTCGAAACCCTCCCATACCGTCAACGCATGCATCTATTATAACCATGTCAACTTTTAGTGCATACAAGCACAAACTAAAAAAAAATCAACATTGGCCCCATTCATAAGTGACTCTTAGCGAGGTCAAAACTCTCAATTCACTAATACCCAATTTATCTTCTATAAAATATTTGAAAGCAACGTAGTAAGAATCAAGCATAGAAACTAAGATAAAAAAATTAAGGTAAATGAATGATCTAGGAGGATCTAAGGAATGCTCATAGAGGTCCAAGAGGATTCGGAACGCTCATAGAGGTCCCAGGGGATCCATAAATGTTCAAAATTCTATCATCTCAAATCATTCCTAAAATTACATCATTGCGTAGAGCTCAACATCATCTTTTCAATGGTGCAAATAACAAGTCAAACAGAGTTCATATGCAAAAGTTATAAGCGGTCAAAGTTTGGGTCAAACACGTAAAAGTCAAAGGGAAAAAAGAGGTGACACATGGCACATGACCATAAAACAGGTGACATGGAAAGGTTCATCAATAGCTGACTAGGCAGACGTACCTCCAAGTGGTCTATTTATACATCGAAACGTGGCATGTATGATCCAATGAGAGGCCACCATGTGGCAACCTCCCATTGGCCAATATTGGTATAGTTCATGTAAAAGTTATGAAGTTCACGGGGGTTGAACCCACGACCTCCATAACCCTTCAAGTCTTAACATCCCCACTACAACCAGTGCACCATGCAATAGCTCTTAACCATACTATGTGTTTAAATGTATTTAAATTTATGTAATGTTTGTGTGGAAGGGGGAAAGGGGTCGAGGACTAGCCCCAGCCCCTGGTCCATATGTATTATCATATGACTATACATAAGCTCGCGAAGGGGCTTAACAAATATCCACGGGAGTTTAAAACCATACGTATGTTATATAGTTGTAACATATAGTTATAACCACCATAAAAACTTTAACCATATGTCAATGAATATGCCCACAAGGAGAGGGTCGTGGGGAATACAACCCCGACCTATGTTATTTTAGTGGAAGGTTTTAACCACTAGGCCAACAAACCCACATTTAGTAGGGTTCCACTAAGTTTAGTAATTAAGTTGCCAAGTTAGTTCGGGTACGGTTGGAGACCAGGCCTATTTAATGGGCACAGATCCCAATGCTAGCACAGACGTCAAGATCCATGAATCCCATCACTAGCATAGACTTCGAGGTGCATGGATCCCAAGAATGCATATATTTTGAGACATGGCACAAATCTTGACGTAGTATAGATGCATTGAAGTACGTGCAAAGTATAAGTTTAGTTTGTGTTGCACCGTAAAATGTGTCATGAGGTATATTGACAACACATGGGCATGTTTAAACTCATTTTTCATGATTTTTCGCAAGGATCATGAATTTAAGCTTTTTTTGTGATTTTAGGTCATTTTTAAAAGCCTTCGCTCAATTTTCCATTAATGAGCATTTAACACATTGTTTTGTGTCAGAGAGCGTGAGATTGAGCTAGTTTGGAAATTGGTCAACTTTATAATCAAATTTCTCATAATTTCACAAGGATTTCAATGGTGAAGTTATTTTTTTGTTTTGAGTAGTGAAATTTAAGAGCATCCATTGAATTGGCATTTGTGAGTCATTTATACGTGATTTTGATATTTGAAATGATGAACATTGTTTTCATTGGATTGAAGGAACTTAAATATGAAACAAAAGTATGTAATTTGAGTTATTTTATTTTATGTTGTGTCATCTCACTATCATTAAGCAAGTTAATCTTTAGTTTATGGGTTTTGGGTAAAGACCATGTCATCAAAATTATGCAAAACCACCCCAATAGAATCAATAAATTATTCTAGATCAAGTTAGATATTGCATGTATATAAGTAATGAAATAAGTGGTGTCGAAGGATTTTCATATCAGGTTGGTATAAGAGCTAGTTTTTGGCGTGTGTTGCAAACTGTTGTTGTTGTGATGAGATCCAAAAATTCAATTGGTGAAGATCTTGAAGGCTCTTATCAATAAAGCAATATGAGTAAAGTTCTTATGAAATTGAGGCTACAAAAGAATATTAATCAACAAATCCAGAAGGAGAATTCAAAGTTAAAGATGTAGTTACAAGATCTTGAGGAAGAGAAACAGATGTTACAAGATTAATTATTATGTCATGAAGATTTCCACATGAGTATTTTCAATGAACTAGAAGTAAAGTTGCAGATAATGGCACCATCAATCAGTAAAATTGGACAAGCAGATAATGAGAAGTCTCTGTTGCAAGAGAGACTATCTCTGTTAGGTAGCTAGAGAGGTAGTAGTGGGGAGCCAGAGGGCCCATACTGATAATAATGGAGTCCATTCAATGTAAGGTGGACTAGGTCCACTATAGTATTAAATAAAACCCATTATGGTAGTTAGATATAATAAATGGGTAGTTAGATATAATAAATGTAAGAGGACTTCTTAGAAGGTTCTACTTCTAGAATATTCCTCATCTAGAATGTTCTTAGGTGATGGTAGCACTATATAAAGGGGTTCAAGCAATGTAATGGGACATAAATAAAATTATTTTATTTGGAGTTGAATCTCGTTAGGAGGATGCCCCCTCAAAGAGGCAAGTGAACAGGAGAGGATCCCTTCCATAATATGATCCATTGTATGGTGTTGCCCTACCCCAATGGTTTGATATTAATAAAGGAGATTTTGCAAATTATTCTTGTATATCTGTTGTGGTGCTTTTGTATTAAGTATTTGGTACTTAATAAGTGGTATCAGAGCACTTTCCTTGGCAGACATTGTGGGCAAATACTTTTTTTTTTTGCAGATTTGTTTTTTTTTTAGAAGAAAAAAGAGGGACGCGACATTCCAGAAATTTTCGGTATATTTTTGTGAAAAAATTGTTGAAATAGGTTGTAGATATGAATTCTTCTCAGAAAAACCCCCAATATGAAAAAAAAATCGTCTGAAACAAAGTCTGGGAAGTCAAGATATTGAAGTTTTAAAATCTGCAATTTTTCAGGGTTTTTTTCCACGGACGGTGGAGCGATTTTTTTTATTTATGTAGCAGCTCAAGGACAAATTTGCTCATATAAATTACAGATCTGATTTCCTCTCACAATTTCACCCAATTTTAAAAAAAAATAGTCCAGGAAGTGAAGTTATGAGCATTTTAAATTCAACAGTTTTTTAGGGTTTTCCAGGAAAAAAAACCGCGATTTTCTGTCGTAACTTATTGGTCTATTTTTTGAGTTTTTTCATGACGGCTACGGAACCAAAGAGTTCATAAGGTGATCAGATGGCTATTTCCTCTCAAAACCTCAAATAAATTCTACAAATTACTGAAGCATTCAAATCTCAATTGTATGACACATTGGATGCTAGATTGCATGTCATTGCAGATGGCCTCAATGATAGTTTTTATATTATTCAAGATTCATTGGATAGCATGCACGAGAGATTTCTTATGGCGGACATCAGGGATGAATATAATCAAGAAATATATGCTTGGTATGATTTTGAGGCCCACTATATCCACTAGGTCCACTATATTATTAAATAAGGCCCACTACGGTAGTTAGATATAATAAATAGGTAGTTAAATATAATAAATGTAAGTGGACTTCTTAGAAGGTTCTACTTCTAGAAGATTCATCCTCTAGAATGTTATTAGATTATGGTAGCACTATATAAAGGGGTTCAAGCAATGTAATGGGACATGAAGAGAAGTATTGTATTTGGAGTTGAAGCTCATTAGAATGATGCCCCCTCGAAGAGGCAAGTGAACAGGAGAGGATCCCTTCCATAATAGGATCCATTGTATGGTGTTGCCCTACCTCAAGGGTTTGATATTAATAAAGGATATTTTGCATATTGTTCTTGTATATCTGTTGTGGTTCTTTTTTATTCAATCTTTGGTACTTAACAATCTCCCTCCAAGAACATGATCGAGAAAGAAGACTCTTCATGTTATTCTTTTCCCATCAAGATGGAGAATGCTCAAGGGTAGTTGAAGCAAAGATAACTTCAGATGAAGAAGTCACACATAAGCAATTGGTCTTACCTTCCAGTCCAGAGAAGAGTAACATGTGCAAGTCATCTCCAGGGAAAGATTTGCATACTACAGGAGAAATAATGAAGACTTTTTCCACTGGTGAATGGTCTATTTATCCATGTGTTTCATGTGGAACTAGCAACCATGATGTGGAGAAGTATCTGAGAAGACAATTTGTGCAAGTAAAACCCTCCAAGAAGAAGGCAGATCATTTTTCAAGTTAGAGGAAAAGAAGGAATGATAAGAAATGATCGTGGAACAAGACAATATGCTCTTATTCTAGTAATAGTGGACATCAAATCGAGAAGTGTTGGACACTTTACCTGTACTTATGTCTAAAGCATAACATAAGAGATTTGAAGACACTTGCGAGAAGACAAGCAACAACTCCAAATGAAGTCAATGGTCTTACTGAAAGGCTTGGAAAATAATACTTTCCGATGGCTAGTCTTGGTAAAGTTATATATGAAGACATCGAAGAATGGTTCATGGACAATGGCTCATCTCGCCACATGACTAGGATGAGATCAATATTTTTTACTTTCTTAGAGTCTGACACTGATTGCTTTGTGGGATCTAGAACCAATACTATACAAAGAATAAGAGGGTATGGATATGTAATATTCCAACTCGAGTCGAGAGGATTTTCGAGAATCGAACATATGTTGTATGTTCCAGACTTAAAGGTAAACCTACTCTAAGTTGCAGCATTTGAAGATGATGATTATGCAGTCACATTCCAGAATGGTCGAGTACTTGTGTATTCAAGAGAAGCTACTCCAGACACGTCAAAAGTACTTGGTATTCGCAAGGAGAAGTTATACATGTTACTAGGAAGACCGATATTATGGTCTAATGGTTACTTGGATTTGGCACCAGATTCAGCATCAGATTCAACATCAATGTCAAAGGCATTATCAAAGGTCGGAAGCTACAAAACTCCTCCCAGTACATTGGGGAGAATGAGTCCATAAAGTAGAGGCATTTTCAAAGGTCGGAATCTACGAGACTCCTCCCAGTACATTGGGGAGAATGAGTCCATAAAGTAAACCATCTTTAAAATTTTGTAAATATGTATATTTGTAAATGTAATATGCATATGTGTAAATCTCCTAAAAGTATATTAGAAGTCTTGTAAGCCAATCATTGTAAATTATAGGAGTGAGAGGGACTCTGTAAATTTCTATATTGCCACCTTGTATGAGTAAGAGGAATTTTGTAAAGAGATTTTATATATTACCACCTTATATTTTGTAAAGAGTGAGAGGAACCTCGTTAAAGAGATTCCTAGATAGCCACCTTACACTTCATTATGGAGTGAGAGGAATCTCGTTAGATATTTCTAGATAGCCACCTATACATATTGTTTTACAGTGGGAGGAATCTCGTTAGAAGATTTCTAAAGCTTTTAGACAACAATATGGACAATTGCATTGTCTTGTAATCATCTAAAAGGCTACATATAGATTGAATTGTCTAATACAACATTATTGATTCTAAAGAATTGGAAGTGAAGAAACAGAAGGATGCAAGCAGTTGGAACGTGTAGATCGAAAGCGGAAAGAGCATCAAAGTAATGCAAAACTTTCTAGACTTGGTAAAGGAGAAGTAATCATCTTCAAGGAATAAGAGGCACATAAAGGTGGATGCTATAAGCATCTTTAAATACTATGTCATGTTTATGAAGATGTATACCTTGAACAAAAGTAGTCAAGTACAAATGATAACAGTACAAGAATAATTGTTCATCAAGGCAGGAGAGACAATGGACAGAGTATTCATTCATGTACTTCTTCAAATACATCAGTAGTACAAGAACAAAGAGTCCAAATGGGCAAGGCATATATCAACATTCGACTTGGTTTCATATTGGCCGAGATGGACTATATTCAACAGAAGGATATGGGAGTGGATGTTGAAATACAGGTACAGGTATTACAGAGATTCAGTGAATAGGAATTGTGTCTTTAGGAAATCTATGAGCCAGAACCAGAGCTATTAGTGACAATGTCAGAGGCCAGAGTCATAGATATATTCTAGAGAAACAGACAAAAGTACATTAATCTAGGATCAAAGACCCAATATGAAGACTTAATTCCAAAATAATCAGCAAGATGGAAGAGTGAATTATCATCACTAAGTTGATGAATATATATACTTTTGGAGGTCCAAAAGTTCTTCAATGGGAAGGTGTGATCCAGGAGGATCTAAGGAACGTTCACAGAGGTCCAGGAGAATCCAGAACACTCATAGAGGTCCCAAGGGATTCATAAATGCTAAAAAATTGATTGTCTCGAATCATCTTGAAAATGACATCATTGTGTAGAGCTCGTCGTTATTTTTTCAACGACATAAATGACAAGTCAAATGGAGTTCGTATTCAAAAGTTATAAGCGATCAAAGTTCAGGTCAAACATGCAAAAGTCAAAGGTAAAGGGGAAAAAAGGGGTGACATGTGGCACATGTCTGTACAACAAGTGACATGGCACATGACCATACAACAGGTGACATGGCAAGGCTCATCAGCAGTTGACTGGGCAGTCGTACCTCCAAGTGGTCTAGTTATACATCGACACGTGGAATGTATGAGCCAATGAGAGGTCACCACGTGATGACCTCTCATTGGCCAATATTGGTATAGTTCATGTAAAAGTGATGGATTTGACAGAGGTTGAACCCACGACCTCCATAACCCTCCAAGCCTTAACATACCCACCACAACTAACGTGCCATGCAATAGTTCTTAACCATACTATGTGTTTAAATGTATTTAAATTTATGTAATGTTTGTGTGGAGGGAGGAAAGGGGTCGAGGACTAGCCCCAACCCCTGGTTCGTTTGTATTATCATATGACTATACCTAAGCTCGTGAAGGTTCTTAACAAATATCCACGGGAGTTTAAAACCATATGTATGTTATATAGTTATAACATATTTTATTTATAACATATAGTTATAACCACCATAAAAACTCTAACCATATGTCAATGAATATGCCCACAAGGAGAGGGTCATAGGGAATAGAACCCCTTACCTCTGATATTTTAGCGGAAGGTTTTAACCATTAGGGAAACGAACCCACATTTAGCGGGATTCCGCTAAGTTTAGTAATTAAGTTGCTGAGTTAGTTCAGGTACAGTTGGAGACCAGGCCTATTTAATGGGCATGGATCCCAATGCTAGCACAAACTTCGAGGTGCACAAATCTCGAGAATGCACAGATATTGAGGCACACAAATTTTGAGACATGGAACAAATCATGAGGTATTATGTATGTATTGAAGTACGTGCAAAGTACAAGCTTAGTTTGTGTTGCACCGTAAAGCATGCCATGAGGTATATTAACAACACCTACACATGTTTATACTCATTTTTCACGTTTTTTTGAAAGGATCATGAATTTGAGATTTGTTTTGTGATTTGACATTGTTTTTTAAATTATTTGCTCAATTTGTTATTAATGAGAATTTAATGCATCGTTTTGCGTGACAAAGAGCGTGAAATTGAGCCAGTTTGGAAATTGGTCGACTTTATAGTAAAATTTCTTAGAATTTTGCAAGGATTTCAATGGTGAAGTTATTTTCTTGTTTTGAGTAATGGAATTTAAGAGAATTCATTGAATTGGCATATGTGAGTCATTTTATACGTGATTTTGATATTTGAAATGATGAAAGCAGTTTTCATTGGATTGAAGGGAACTTAAAGATGAAACAAAGGTATGTAATTTGAGTTCTATTTTTTTTGTCATCTCACTATCAGTAAGCAAGCTAATATTTAGATTATGAGTTTTTGGGTGAAAAGTACATCATCATAATTCTGCAAAACCACCCCAATACGATCAGTAAATTATTCTAGATCAAGTTAGATACTACATGTATATAAGTAACAAAATAAGTGGTGTCTAAGGATTTTCGAATGAATGAAAGAGAACAAATCAACCGAAAACATATAAATACATACCTCATACATTTCAACATTTTGATATCATTAATATTCATCTTCATCCAACTCAACATCAGTATCATCCGGTTCAAAATTGATGTTGGCAGGAATGGCCATATCAACATCATCATCAATGTTGTCATTTCCAGTCATATAATCATCTATATCATAATCAGGAACATTGTCTCCTACATTTGGTTCAACTTCTTCAAGTTCTTCATCTAACACATCGTCAATATCATATTCATCCAGAACATTCTCGGACATCTCCTTGAACTTCTACGACATCTTCGTCTGACACATGAACTAATTGCTCCTCTACATCATCTTCTTCTTCAATATCATCTTCTTCCACTACATTATACTTTACCGACCTTCCTCTTGGATCACATCTAACAACATATGACCAACCCCATCTACTTGGAACCTCTGAGTAAAATACTTGTTCGCATTGGCTTGGAAGAACATAGGGCTCTGATCCTGACTCAACATTCCTTGTATTAACCATGGTAAATCCGTTAGTATGTTGATTAACAGTTCTATCATGATCATGTTCATTCATTCGTAACATGTACCATTTGACATCGAACATAACTGATTTGAAGGATTTAAAGTCACACTCAAGTATATCATCCAAAAACCCATAGTATCGATTTTCAGAGACTTATGGATGTTTGTCACTTCTAGAGGAAACATTGATAACCTGAAAAAATGTCGTTCTCCCACTGTCGGAAGTTTTCATCTTTTCATCCAACTTTTTGATGTGAAATTTGCGGCCATTGCATCACATAGCCTTGTGGTATTTCAGTTGAAATATGTCAGACACGTAAAAAATGCATTGTCAATTGATAAACATATTTATACTTGGAAACTATGAAAATTAAGAAAAAAAAAGCATGCCATATACATCAATATAATATTAAAAAAAACTAAATAGTATGGGTGAATATGCTTCAATGTTTATCTTTTAAACCATATGCTAAATCAATTTCCCTTTATGTTTAGCTTCTTTGACCAATGTAGCCACACCATACCATGATAACCTACCATTATTAGATTGTATACATCATTCAATCCATACCTTCATCCAATCAAGATTGTTTGCAATGTATAAATGTATTGCATCCCACTCTCCACCAGTTGTATTAAAATAAAACAATTCACATATAATTAGTTATTGTGGTATACCTTCATAATAATGGATTATGCAGGAAGACTAAAAAATAAATAAGTATGATATACATAAAAACAAAAAGTCAAATGTATTATAAATTCCCACCATCTACTTACATGTAACTTTCCTCATTCTACCTTTCCCCAATAGGTGCTCCCGTTCAAATTTGTTGATGGAGTTGACATCCCAAATGTTGTTGAGAAATGCCAACCATTTTCCATGATTTTGTGGATTTTAGTAGATCTATTGGTTCCTTTAAATATGTTTCTTATTGGAACAAATCACCCATTTTTTTGGATCCACATTAATATAATCAGTTTAATAAAATGTTTGAGAGATGTTATAAATCCATGTACGCCCATTGAGACAAGAGGGTGAGAGTGCAAGTGATAATCCTAGTTTGGATGATGTAATATCTCCCTTGAATGATATATAAATCGGATATCATTGTCCCGTGGATGTTTCCATGTATAGGGTTTTACCACGTAAAATCGTTGTGTTAAATTTGTGTGATTGCATATTGTTCAATATTTGCAATTAAAATATACTTGTTTATTTATGCTTTTGTTGTAGAACAACAATTGGTATTAGAGCAAGTGCAACAGGTGAGACAAGCGAAGCCAAGCAAATCTACGTAAGTTGAAAAACCTTTGGGCGATTTTTAACATGTGAAGTTGAGTTCCTTACAAGGGTCGTCATTTTTTACCTAGACGCTCCCTCCATTAAGAAACTAAATTTTCAGCATCCAGACACTCCTGGTGAAAGGCATGGGAAGCATCATTGGAGAGACGCGCTTGTGCCAACATAGAGGAGCATCCCAGAAAGGGAGACACGCCCTATAGGTGGCTGGAGGAGCATCCTAGATGCATGGACTATAGTAGAGAGGGAGAGTCCTCTTATGCATGAATTTCTTATGCACAGAAATTTATGGAGGATGTTCTTTTAAAAAATATTTTTTAAAGGATTACCTTTAAGGGTGGATGCAACATAATATTATGTGGAGTAGAGGTATACAAGTTTTTTCTTTTATGAATTATTTGAGGTGAACGTTGGTTTTATTTAAAGATTTTTTTGAGGTATATTTATATTAAAGATTTTTGCCTTAAACTTTTTTAATTAATATTTTTGGAGTTCACCTTGAACTATAAAAATTGTTCCTCCATAACAAAACAAAAAAACAGTTTATTAGCAGTGGTATTGGGCTTTTTTTGTGTGCTAATGGAAAAGGTTAAGAGTTTGAAGCTTGAAGTGGAAAATTTGAATGGAAAAATCAATTTTGAGCTTTGGAAGCTCAAGATGTGAGATCTGTTGGTGCAACAAGGGTTGCAAAAGGTGTTGGCAGGAAAGACAAAGAAACCAGTAACCATGACGAACGAGGAATGGGAAGATCTGGACACAAAAGCACTCAATATCATTTGTCTATGTCTCACAGATGAAGTTTTGTTTAATATCGTAGGAGAGGATACAACAATAGGATTATGGAGTGTTAGAACACGCATAATTTTGAGCTTTTGAGTTTTATATATTTTACCTCTTAGAAATAAAACTTTACACAAAAAAGCAAAAAACCTAGAAAGCGACCTTTTAAAATTAAAATAAATCCATTGGTTGTTATTTATCAATAAGGCACTTATGGTATCTATCGCCAACTCTAATTTGATCGAATGATCCTAATGATCTCCAAAGTTTTGAAGCCGCATGAGTTTTAAAAGAAAACCTTTAATGATCGCTTCGCGCTTCGGGTATTCCAACAAACCTAAACAATGAAAACCCTGAAACTTCGAAGTCCCGAAGATAGCCACTTGTGACTCTTCCTAAAGAACTTACGGACACGAGTCATAGGACACATATCCTTTAAAAATATTTTCCTGAGTTGACATGTGGCACTTACTTTTGACATTCATGTCATATGATTCACACATTTTCAAGTGACATGTGGCACCTCTCTTTCCTTGACACGTCATCATCTGCCACGTCACTCTGAGAGATTGCTCTTCGGGATTTTTTGATTTCACAATCCCTAGATTATCAAAGTGTCGAAGTAAAGCAATCACAAAAGCAAAAGGGGGTTTCAAAGAGTTAATAAAGCAGTTAACGACTTTAATTAGTCATGATTGAGTGTTAATTAATCACTTCGATGTTTCTGACTTCGAAAATTTTCCCTTGTGCTACATTCAAAACTTCTGAATTCTAAACTCCCGAAATGCTTAAAGTTAATACAACGTTTTTAAAACATAATTAATTAAGACATAAAAGTGATTACTTAGAGATTAACTCCTCCATCAATTCGGACTTCGAGAGATGTCCACCCTGTCACATCCAAAACTTTCGAACGCGAACCATCGAAGTATTAATGAAATTTATGATTGATTAAGGTTAATGATTTCAAATAAAGATTGTGGATCACCAGGTAATGAATTCCATTAAGTTTAATAAATTCTTCATCGGTAGAGATTTACGAAGATCCATAGACTTTTTGAATAAAGTACTTCAAATTTCAAAATTGTTTTTACCATTTGCAATTAGCAGTTTTTTATTTAATGTATAGCTTACAAACTTCTCTTGTCACGGGTAGGCTAATTTTATTTCCTTGAGGATTATGGCACCATGAAAAGCTGCAAAGAAGCTTGACGCATCGGTTGATGATTCAAATCCAAACGTAGATGTTCTATCAAACACAACTCCGCAAGTTGCAGACGCCATTAAAACTTGGAAGAAATTTTTTGATGTCTTAGAGCATGAGATCATTAACTCTCCAGACGTCTCTGCCAAAGAAGATGACGAGTCCTTTACAACTAAGATTAGATTGGTAGCATAGACAGAATTTCATAAGATCGTTGCATGAACTAGAATCATACCCTACAACGATGTGATAAATTGGGATTTGGAACATGTCGACATCCAAACCAGGAGCATCGTCAACCACCAACAGGTCTTTGTCAGCTCTTTCTGACCAGATAACTACAAGTAATGTACAAGCTTTCCCCTACCCCTAAATAAACTTACAATGTTGCAATCCTTCTTGAGTTTGAGAGAAAGGAATGCACCCAATATGGCAGAAATGTTCATGATATAGTCAAGACCTGGTGGGGACATCCAGAAAATTGCAGATCCGACGCCCATGGTATGTATGCCACGATGTCTTTAGACGCTCATATGTTGTATATAGCCATGATTCTTTGTTGCCTGTTTGGGAAGAAGAACCCTACACATTTCTTAGTAGAGCGGGTATCCATCATGATTGAGGTAGCTGAGAGTTCTACCTTCAATTGGGCGAAAATGCTATCTAATAATTTGGCCAAGTAAATCATTGAGTATAAATCAGCAAAATCAAAAGGGCATCCTACCCATTTTTACATGTCAGCATATGTTATGGATGCCATTTGTTTCCTGACTCCTTTTCCCCTGATGAATTGGAGTTGGACCCCGTCCAGTTCTGAACCAATTCATTTCTACCACTCCAAATTATGGGAGGAGAATGCCAAAGATTTATTTTACGAAATCTATCACAACGTTGTAGTGCATGTTCATATAGCCATTTATGGTCACCTGCCACCCCGGATTTCAGAAAAGAGTATGGGGAACTTAGGCACACTTTCAGATTGGTTCATTGAGGAGAACTTATCCTATATTAGAGTATTTGGTTGTTCTCTTCCTCCTCATTTCCTTCCACAGTTTTTACCCGATAGGTTGGTGTGCAGAGAAGTGGCATACCAGACAGTAGCAGGAGGTATCAACAAGGAGTTCAAAGCAGCTCAGAAAAAGGTTTGGCCAACTTTCCCCATTCAAGTTGGCATGTTCACATTATTAGATTTCGGTCACTTTAAAGTCGAGGTCGCAGCCCTGGAGGATGTGAAAATAGTTGACATTGAATTCAAGAAGCATGATCCACGTAGGATAGTGGAAAATCATTTGGCTCAGTTTAACATGAAGCGATACATCCATGAGAATTCTCCTTATGACGAAATGTTCAGGGGAGTTAGATATTATGAGGAAGTTTGAAGCAGATTCCAGAATCTGCCTCCTGACCAACAATTTCCTTTCCTCAGCTTTCAAAACATAGACGAAACAGTTTACCAAAGATATTGCAAGGAGAGTCAAAACCCAGGCCTCCTTCACACAAAGCTAGACCTACAGGATCTTATCCAAGTTGCTTCGTTAAGCACAAAGTTGAGGAAGTCCCAAAAATCCCATAAGTGTTATTTCACGAAATAAGAGCGTCGTTGTCGGGGTTGAATGATCCACAAGTGTTAGTTCGGTTCGAAGCCTTCATGAATCTAGGACAAGTTGTTCCTCATTCAACGCCAACTACTCCTGCTGGCACCCTGAATACAATAGGACAATAACCTTCCATAGAAATTATGTCTCGTATTACATCATTAACCCCTTTACAGACCAGCTTCGGAAATCCTAGTTCCGAACTCACTTTTGTAGGTGATATTACTCCTATCTTTCCCAAAGAGATGCCTCCCTCAGATTTCTTTTTCAGCAAGAAACGAAAAGCTATTGTAAAAAGAGAATCTCACCAAAAGGATGGGTGATCCAGGTGGATATCGGTGGCCACCCACGTTTTACAATTGGATCAAAACAGTTTCTGGCAATTTTGGTAATTTACTATTTTTAGCAGTTTTTCGGGTCCTGAACTTCTGGAGCCGTTTTAAGGCCCTAAACAACGTTTTTTGAGAAAATGGGGAGCAACATACATATTCCTTTGATGTTTCTCACACCTAATTTGTAGTCCTCATATAGATATTTCTAACGAGGTATTGAGCGCATCAAACAGGGATCGTATGGAAAAGTTACGACCCCAGTAAGTTGATGTACTGACTTACCCAAATGAGGCCCACATGAGTTTTGGCGCTTCATCTCCTAGGGTTAGGTTTTTGGATGTATAGGGTTTTTGATATTTTTGTTTATTGTAAAAGGCCTTCAAAGCCTCATTGTAACCAGGTTTTTGTGAATGAGCACAGCCGTCACATCTCTTCTCGGAGACAAGCCACCACCATTCTAGCAAGTTTGTTTTCCGCTGCATTTTACAGTTTCAACTTATTTCCTTATTGAATAGAAAACCAGTTTTATTGTATCTCTATTATTCTGTGTTAAGCATCTATTAATAATATGTATTCATTTTGTTCTTCTCATAAAATTTGGATCAGTGGTTTAAGAGTGGTCTTATCCTTTTCATCTTAATGCATGTCCCCAACGAGGTCGGAGTACAAAGAATTAGGTCTCGAGCTTGTTTCTCTTGAGGATAAAAAATCTCGCACGCCCAAGTGACCTCTTATGGAAAGAGAAAAGAAAGATGGCGGGACAGGAGATCCTATCAAAATGTTGCTTGAAGAATCCCTCATGCAACAGAGGAATGAGACGATGGATAGTTTCACGCAAATCCTTCGGCAGCTACCAACAGGCGGCGCATCTTTTTCAAGTGGAGGCGCCGACCCCTTCAAGGTACAAATCAACTTAGATATTCATGTATTTGAAGGTCAGATAGATGCAGATGTTATAAACAAGTGGCTATCTACTAGAAGGCTATCTGTGAGAAAAAGGAAACAGATGAACCCTCATTATTTACAGTCATGACCACCTGAAAATCCTTTAGGGATGCTATTAAGGAAAAATACTACCATGTCGAAAGTTATGACGACTTGTATACCAAATGGGCCACACTACGGCAAGAAAGAGACCAAGTAGTGCCAGAGTTCACAAATATCTTCCATACCTTGCACACCAAGCTGGATATTAAAGATTCAAAGCAACATCTAGTGCTCAAGTATCACAGTGCTCTGCATAGATACATCGAGAATGAAATGGAATTTCTAGACATCTCATCCTTGGGCACGGCCTACCGATATGCCGTCAAAATCGAGCAGAAGCTCAAACAAAAGACGCGAAAATTTGGGCCTAGGAACCCCTCACAGCAAAAGCTGGGAAAGGGCGGCCCCAACCCACAAAAAATAGGACAGA
Source organism: Picea glauca (assembly GCA_000966675.3). Classification (NCBI taxonomy): domain Eukaryota; kingdom Viridiplantae; phylum Streptophyta; class Pinopsida; order Pinales; family Pinaceae; genus Picea; species Picea glauca. The sequence continues at coordinate 241,426 of JZKD02S0369246.1, forward strand.
GCAAAGATGGACAGTATCAGGACAACCAATCCAAGCCATCAGCAAAGAAGGACACCGAAAAGACAAAGAAAGCTACTGGGAAGTGGTGCAACATCCATAAGAGCCCTTGGCATAACATTGTTGACTGTCGCTCAAAGCAGTCATTGGTGGTCGAAGTGAAAGCCTATGAATCAGATGTGGGTTCTGACTCTAGGTTAGAACCAGAAAGGGGAAGATGGATAATTGACACGGAACCCAATTCCACCATTTCTACCACCAAGCTCCATCCTAGAGAACCAGACGAGCCAAAAGAAGGAGAGTGCCTCTTCCATTCACAGATGTGGGTAAAAGGAACCCCACTGCACTTCATCGTTGATAGCGGTAGCCAAAATAACCTCATCTCAACAGAAGAAGTCAAGCAGTTGGCCCTGCCGACAACGCCGCACCCACAACCCTACACCATTGGATGGCTCTGCCAAGGAACCGATCTCTGCATTAGCCAACAGTGTCGATTGTCGTATGACAGCAAGCCCTTCAAAGATGAGGTATTGTGTGATGTTGCTCCTATCAAAGTTTGTGATGTTCTTTTGGGCCAACCTTATTTATGGAAACATCATGTTGTATATGAGTCTAGGCCTCGTAGTGTTATTATTACTTTGAACAAAAAATTGTACAGGATACCCGAGGCAGTCCCACCTAGTGTTATTTCCTTCATCTATGCTAAGAAATGCAGGAAGGTCATCTCTAAGATGGGGAAGTTTGTCTTCTTCGTGATTCGATCTCAGAATGAGTGAAAGGTCACAACCACATCCAGGGTCCTTGCGGCCGACCTCTCCACACAGTAGAAGCAAGTAGATAAGGCCGTAGAAGAATACTCGGATATCTTCTCCTCACCTATTGGGGTACCCGTGCATTGTCAGGTCAAGCACCCCATCGATCTGACCCCCGACACACTGTTTCCCAATGGGCCAGTCTATCTTCTCTCTCTGTTAGAGAATGAGGAGATCAAGCGACGGATCCAAGAAATGCTCCACAAGGGTCACATTCGTTCCAGCTCATCACCTTGCGGGAGCCCAATCATGTTGGGACAGAAGAAAGATGGAACCTGGTGACTCTACATTGATTATCGAGTTCTAAATAAAATCGTAGTCAGAAAACAGTACCCAATTCCCCGAATCGACGACCTCCTTGATCAACTCATGGGGGCCAAATACTTCAGTAAGATTAATCTGAAGTCTGGCTACCACCAGGTCCCGATAGAATAGAAAGATGTATGGAATACTACCTTCAAGTCAAAGGAAGGCCTTTTTGAATGGTTGGTCGTGCCCTTTGGTTTGAAAAATGCTCCAGCCAATTTCATGAGGATGATGGACGATATCCTGCAACCATTCACCAATACTTTTGTAGTGGTGTATCTGGATGACATTCTCATTTACAAAAAGACTTGGGCAAAACACTTACAACATATTCAACAGGTTTTGCACACCCTGAGGCAGCACAAGCTATACGCCAACTTGGAAAAATGCTCCTCCGGAATGGACGGGGTCCATTACCTGGGATACATAGTTGATCAGCATGGGGTACATGTGGATCTAGCCAAGATCCAAGTCATCCATGATTAGTCAGCCCCAACCACACTCACTGGGCTTCGAAGCTTTTTGGGCCTTGCCAATTTCTATTGCAGGTTCATGTTGGAATTCTCCCATATTGCATGGGCCCTCAGCCAAATAACCAAGGGTGGTGGTAAGGTGAAATTTTCGTGGGGCCAGTCCCAACCACAAGAGTTCGATGATTTGAAGCAACGCTTGTGCTTAGCCCTAGTACTTTCACTACCAGACCTGCAGTAGCCCTTTGAGATCAATAGAGATGCTTTAGACTATGTTGTGGACGTCATTCTCACTCAACACGGCCACCCCGTGGCATATCATAGTGAGACACTATCAGATGTTGTTTGTAAGTACCCTACTTACGAAAAAGAAATGTACTCCATTTTGCAAGCCTGCCACCAATGGAGACATTACATTCTTGGGAAGGATACACTCATCCACACTGATCATAAGCCACTGCAGTTCATGCAGACAGAAGGCAAATTGCAGAATGACCGCCATCAAAAGTGGTCCACATATTTGCAATAATTCCACCTCAACATCAAGTATAAGACAAGAAGCACCAACCACGTCATTGATTACCTCAGCAGACCTCCAATCACAGCACTCACGATGGTGCTAGACTCTTGTGGTAATGAGACCTATGGATGGCCCCAACTCTATGAGACAAACCCAAACTTCGCCGCCACCTACCAAATGTTGGGTGCAAACTCAGTTGTCAATAATTTCCATATTTAGGATGGGTTGTTGTGGCATCTGGGCCATATATGTGTTCCATCAAGTGAGCGAGCGAAGCTAATCTGGGAAGCCCACTACAGTCGGATGGCAGGACACTTCGGCATCAAAATGACAGTGGTGATGCTACATAAACATTTCTATTGGCTAAAACTTTGACAAAATGTCAAAAAGTATATCATGTCCTGCACTGCCTGCACTATTGCCAAACCGACCACTAAGAAACAAGGCATGTACACCCATTTTCCTACTCCTGACAGGCCATGGGAATCCATCTTAATGGACTAAATGTCGAGCCTCTCATCCACCAAGCGGGGAAATGACTATGTTTTTGTGGTTTTTGATCGCTTTTCTAAGATGGTGATTTTAGTTGCCTGCAAGAAGAGCATCACAATAGAGGCCATTGCCAAGTTCTTCTTTGAACGAGTCTGGGTACATTTTGGAATCCCACAAACCATTGTCTCAGATCTGGACAGCTGATTTCTCAACACATTCTGGTCAAGCCTCTGGTCACTTCTGAACACCAAGCTCACCAAATCCACAGCCTTCCACCCTTAGACAAATGGCCAAATCGAGGTCGTAAATCGAATGATTGTGCATACCTTGTGCATGTATAATACCAAGCACCCTCACACATGGGATGAGAGCCTTCCCTATGTCCAACATAGCTACAATCGAGCCCTGCATAGCTCAACTGACCACAACCCCTTTCAGGTGGGGTTTGGATTCCAACCATTGGGTTCCATAGATGTTGTACTTCCCCTTGTGGTCACCTCGACCGACTCATCTCCTGCTCCAACTGAAGCTAACAAAGCCACCCGGTTCATTGAGCGGATCCAACACATACACCAACAGGTTCAGGATATCCTACAAAAGTCCAATGACAAGTACAAGCAACGACATGATCAACATCGAGTGCCACATAAGTTTCAAGTGGGCGACAAAGTTTGGTTGCACTTGTAGGAAGAACATCTTACAGGACCCCATCGGAAGCTTCTCCAACTTCGTTATGGGTCGTACACCATCACCAAGGCTGTGAGGGATAATTCTTTTGAGCTCAACATTCCTCCTTTCCTTGGCCTACACCCAATGTTCAACGTGGATCTCCTTCGGCCTTATTTCCCACCATTATTGCACACCTCATGAAAATCCTAACCTTGCACAATATCTACTGCAAACAAATATTTAGAAAAGAACAGAAAAGATACAATGGCAAATACAAACATTACACAAAGATTTTTCCCCTGGAAACCCAAACCAGGAAAACCAGCATATTCTATATTCATTCATTTTGTTACATTGTTTACAATACAATATACATATAGGAGCCAACGGCATCCAAAACCCTAACCCAATGACCTAGATTAGTCCAAAACCCTAATTCCTTAACCGAAAATAGAAAACCATTGGCAAAAAACCATGTGTCGAAAAACCACCTAAATACATGACATGCTTCCTGAGGTAGGTGTCACGTTTCCCGAGGTAGAAAAAAATTCTGGGG
>JZKD02S0369246.1:245332-269952 GCA_000966675.3 Picea glauca
ATATAACACATACCCAACACCTCAAAAGTAGCAGAACATCTGACACCAACAGAGCTCAACCCAGACTGCATACAACATGCATCCAGTGATCAGACTATGGACACATAGACCAAGGGCACTCAACAACAAAGTATCCAGCTTTATCGAGTCGTCAAAGCAAGGCATCTCCTGCACCAAGGCAAGTGGCTCACCCGGGGCCAAATTCAACAGAAATTCCTCATCTATTGGGGGAACTCAACGCAATGGAGACCATTGCTTCCTAAGGAGGGAGGATTGATCCAAGTGGATATCAGTGGCCACCCACCTTTTCCAACTAGATCAAAACAATTTATGGAAATTTTGGTAATTTACTATTTTTAGCAGTTTTTTGGGTACTAAACTTCCAGAGTCGTTTTAAGGCCCTAAACGACGTTTTTTGGGAAAACAGAGAGAAACATGGAAGTTCCTTTGATGTTGCTCACATCAAAGTTATAGTCCTCGGATAGATATATCTAACGAGGTATTGAGTGCATCAAACGAAGATCGTATGCAAAATTTACGACACCGGTAAGATGATGTACTGACTTACCCAAACGGGGCCCACATGAATTTTGGCGCTTCATCTCCAAGGGTTAGGTTTTTGGATGTCTAGGGTTTTTAACATTCATGTTTATTGTAAAAGGCCTTAAAAGCCTCATTGTAACCAGCTTCTTGGGAATGAGCGCAGACATCACATCTCTTCTCAGAGATAAGTCACCACCATTCTAACAAGCTTGTTTTCCTCTACATTTTACGGTTTTGGCTTATTTCCTTATTGAATAGAAAACCAATTTTACTATATCTCTATTATTTTGTGTTAAGCATCTGCTAATAATCTGTATTCATTTCGTTCTGCTCATAAAATCCAGATCAATGGGGTTGTAACTAAAAGGCAAAGATTGGTGTATGATGGGAAATACTGTGATCGTCCTGATTTTGCGAAAGAAGTTACAGGTTCACTAGGGGATTTTGCCACTGCCAATCAATGGTCAGTGGAAAATTTTACTGAACAATTGCGACCGAAATGCCTCTTGGTTGAGCAATTGCAAAATGATATATACAATAGAGAACATATTGTTAGAAGCAGGATGAACCATGACATTGAACAAATCAAGGCTAGTAATCAACATCAAATTAAGCAGTTACAGGATAACCTCGAGCTTCTCTACCGGAGTTCACAAATCAGCCAAGGTTTGATCACTCAGCGTGATGATTTGATTGAGCAGTTGCAGGCCAAATTGACCCTAACAGAGAACACAACGATAGAAATTTCAACCTTCAAAAGACAAGCATCAAAAATCAATGAAAGGCTGGAAGTTGCCATACAAGACCTCTATCAAAAAATAGATGCGATTCAGAAATGCTATCAAGCAGTAGACCATTATCTAAAAAATATTTATGTCAAGGAAAAAGAGTCTCGGGCAGCTCGGTCTAAGTTTCAAGAGTTTCTCATATGGAAGCAGAAAGTTAATGCCCCTGGTCTTACCCTTCTCTCTCATTCTGAACAAGTAAGAGGCGAAATGGCCCTAAAATCCTGGGAAACAAATCTAGAAGAAGCCACGAAACTTGCCAGAGATGTAAAAGAGGCTTATCTAGAGGCATTATCTTCAATAAATAAAAATATGATTGAGTTTGAAGGAAATAATATCTCGAAGGCATTGGGGCAGATTGAGATAGAAATGAACCAGCAAAGCTCCAGAAAGAAAAAGGAAAATACTCAGGTAGCCATCCAAGAGATGAGCCAGGTTGATTTGCTTAAAATCAATGAATGGTTGGTTAATCCAAGTTCACAATATCAGGTCACAGTCCAAGAAGTGAACAATATCCAGGAGAAGTTGCCCCAAATACAAAAGAAGATGTTTTCCTTTGAATTAAATGAATGGATTGAGCCTTCAAGATTTGTGGTAGCATTGATGGACAGGTTCACCCAATGCATTGAACAGGGAAAAGCGAGTGTAGCAGGGAGCAAATGAAAAAACATGCACAACATCCACTTTCTCCACCCACTCTACCTTTCACCCTCCAACCGTCACTTACCCCGTCTATCCCTACCACCCGCATTCTTGCATCCACTCATCCCACCTCCTTATTGAACACTTGCTCCCCCATCATTCTTTTCGTGAACAATTACTCTTCCATGTAACTATTATCCATCCCATAACAAGCCAATGCAGAGTTATTTATCTAATTATCCCCCCCATGTCTTCAACTGCAATTCTTTATCCCAGTGAATGCATCCGAAGGGACAGATGGCAACGAGATCAAATGGCAAAGACAGTAAGATGAATGATTGCAATAGCCTTAATGGAAATGTGTACCCAGCTCAAAGATCAAAGGAAAGTGAGCACATATACAAGTAGAGGAAGAGACAGAGGAAGCACCAACAAAACTCAACAATATTTGCATGTTGTTATTTTATTCGGATGTATTCTATTTTTAGTCATATATTGTGGGAAGTTCAACGATTTTCAGTTGTGACAAATTTTGTATAAATAGATGGATTTTAGATCTATTTGAGGTTGCTTCTTGTCGAATGTAAAAGAGAAACTCTTTTTTAATATTAATACAAGTGCAGACAGAGATTCTAAGTTTCATTCAATTTGAGTTATGTGTTCCCTCTGTGTTTCCATTCCTCTGATTTTTTTTCTGTAATTCTTTAAGAGTGATTGATTGCAATTTAGTACTACATCTACTGTGATCATATTATACCAGAAGTTCATTCAGTAACATTTTTTCCTTTGTTATTACCGTAAGTAAAACAAGACTTGTGATCTTCGTGAATTACTGCATTTTTATCTCCTTTTCAAGGGTGCATCTTCTACTTTTCTTCCATTTCAAACAAGGTGAGACTTATCTGTAATTGATACATGACTTTGTTTAACAATTTCGTAAATAATTTCTACATCATTTGACATTATAATTGTGACTCAGATAATGGGATACAACCTCTATATTGTCTTATCATTAATTTCATTTAAAGATTATTTCTCAGAAAACTGAAGGTAGAAAAAAACACTCACAAAACACTTCATTTAAAATCTTTGATGCCTGACATTATTCTTTGAGCCTTAGAATCAATCTGAGGAACAACATCTTTTTGGCGCCTTTGTCAGAGACGGAGAAATGAAATCATTTTTCCCTGGGAAAATGAAAAAGTTAAATTTTGGTCTTTGATTGTGAACAAAGATTGAATACGTGAATAAGGATTACTTCATCCTTCACCTTGCAACTCCACCGTAGACAAAACTGGTGTTCAGTCAAAAGAATACTAGGAAAAACCCAGACGAAAAGCAAAGTACGCTAGTTTCGGATCCTGAAAAATTGTTGAAACCAAAGGGATATCTCAGACAAACTTCTGCATCGGCAGGTAAGGTCCATCAACCTAGAATTATGCAAGTTAATATTAAGATTCCCGCTGAAGAACTAACTCTTAAAGAAAATTTTAAACAAGGTCATTCGGTCGAAGCATCAACAACTAAACCTGAAATTAAGCTTGAAACGCCAGAGGCAATTATTCCTGAAATAAAATTTGAGAATGACCAGAGCATCCCTGCTTCATTAATAGATGATTTTACCAGTGAAAACAAAGAATCCATTTCAATACCCACTATAGTTAGTACTCTCTTGATCCTTTCTCTTCCCGGAGAAAAAGTTTCTATTTCCAAAAATCCTGAAGATTATTTTCTATACTCAGATTCATACCCCATTACTTCTCTTGTCTATACATCAAGTAAACCTAAGGAACTGAGCTCAAGTTTTTATTTTCCCCCTCATCTAGATCTTACGTCTTCTCATGATCATTTTCTCAAACTTCATTCACAACGTAGTCAAAAGATCAACAGATCAGGCTTTTGAATTTTTTGAAAATCTTCTATTTACTCCTCGAATTTCGTCTCCTAGACTTTCAATGGCCGATGCTGGAGGTGCCAGAGGTGCAGTGGCTGGTGTACAAGCTCAACCTCCTAGGATATTTTCCAAGGTCGCCACTAGATATTCTCCCTTATTCCTTCTTGTTGCCTTGCATGATTTACCCAAAAATTACATGAAGAGCCTCCCTAAATTCATGAGAGAAGGGGATCTAACAACAACAGAACATATAGCCTTTTTCGATCAATTTGTTGATATTCTTGGCATTGAGCATGAAGACGTTTACACGATACTATTAGCAAAGACTTTTGAAGGACATGTAAGAACTTGGTTCAGAGGATTTCCGGTAGGTTCTATACGATCGTATAATGATCTGGAAACTTCCTTCCTAAGGCAATGGGGCGAGAAAAAAGATCATCTTTATTACTTAACCAAATTCAGAGCCTTGAGAAAGAAAACTTATGAATCAATCCTGGAATTTATCCAAAGGTTTAATAAGCTTTATCACAAAATCCCAGCCGAAGTTAAACCTTCTAAACCAACTGCAAAAGTCACTTTTGCAGGGGTTTTTTATTCTGATTTCACTCTACTTTTGAGAGAAAGAAGATCCACTACTTTAGCAGGGATGCAAGATGATGCTATAGAGATTGAATCCAATATCATGGCATCAGGGAAGTTGAAAAATAAAGTTGAGATGGGAACAAGAGAACCCAGGCATTTTAAAGAACATACAGGGCCCTCTAGATCTGGAAAGTCTGCAGAGGAAAAAATGGATGAGATGGCCAAAATTATTAAAGATTTATCGAACAAAATTTCCAAGATGGAAATAGAGCAAGCCAAACCTGATCCATATGTTAGGAATCAATTCAGGAGAAACACTAATCCTCATATACAACAAAGGAAAAAAAAAATGAGGATCAAAAGATTCAAGCTCTGTTTAAAACTAAGAATTTCATACAGAGAGATGAGTTGCAAGATTATGAGGAATTAGAGGAAGATCTAAACAACCTCAGCGATGATGATCTTGAGCCTCACCTAACCAAACAAGATTATGAGAAATCCCTAGATCTAGAATCTTTGTTTAATAATGATGAAAACATCAACAATCTGGGGGACTCTGCATAAAAAGGTTTCGTTGACTCAATAATGGTTGAGTTTCAACATAAATATGATTTGAGGCCAAGAGAAAAAAGTTCTACAAATATTCCACCGAAAAATATTTTATCACGAAACAAAGCAAATGAGGCAACAGTTACAAAACCATCAACTAAGATGCAAGTTTCTGGAACAAATCAAGTTGAAATGAAAGCAATACAAACTAAGAAGCCAGAAAATATAGAGGTTGAGTTTCAGACCAGGGAAAATGAAAAACCAATTGGGACTTTCAATTTAGAGAATGAACTTAATAAAATTAAAATTCCAATGCCTCTCGTTGAACTTGCTAGGAACCTAATCTATAAAAGACAAATCGCTAAAGCAATAAATTTTTCCAATGTTGAATATAAAGTTGATGAATCAATTTGCAGGATGAAAAACCTACAATCATGTTTGGGCCACATATTGAAAACAGTAAGGATTACGTCGCTCTGTTCTATATTACATTGACTGTGCACGATCATTTACTTCACAATTGCATGTTAGACTCAAGAGCCTCGCATAATTTAATGCCTAAGATTATCATGGAAAATTTGGGCCTTGAAATTACCAAACCTTATCAAGATTTGTACTCGTTTGACTCTAGAAAGGTTAAGTGTTTGGGTATGATTAAAGATTTAGTGGTAAATCTTGCTCAGGTTCATGTGAAAAAGTATCCTTATGGATGTGGTTGTTGTTGACGTTCCTGCCAAGTATGGTATGCTTCTATCCAGATCTTGGGGTGCCAAGCTAGGAGGATCAGTTTAGCTAGAAATGACCTATGCTACAATTCTAATTTTTGGTGGACAATTTACTCGACTGTACAAAGAAACTAGACTGGCGTATACTGCAAGTGACCCTCAAAACCCTAATAACTACCCAGTCTATGTTGTTGATCAATATTTAGGCAATTGTATATTATCCATAGAGGACGATTTTGAAGAATGTATAGAATAAGAAAATCAAAATATAGAAATTTCAAAGAAAAATATAAATGTTACAGAAGGGATGTGGAAAATGTTCTTTGATGGTTCTTCATCCTGCAAAGGAGCAAAAGCTGGAGTTTTATTCGTGGCACCAGGCAATGATTATGTTATTCCTTTCTCTTATAGATTACAATGGGAGGTCGATTATACCAATAATGTATGTGAATATGAAACTTCAGTTTTAGGATTAGAAGCTGCAAGAAAATTAAAAATCGAACATCTGGTAGTTTATGGTGATGCACAGCTCATTGTAAAACAAATAAAACAGCAATATCAAGCTAAGCATCCAAGATTGAGATCGTATAGAAATTGTGTATGGGATCTTATAGAGAATTTCTTCTCATCCTTTAATATTCACTCTATTCCTAGAATGCAAAATCAACAAGTTGATTCTTTGGCCAAAGTTGTTGCGACTTTCATACCACCTACGGTTTTGAAGTTGAAATATCATATTGAGATGAGACATAGACCTTAGATTCCAAACCATTTTCAACATTGGCAAGTGTTTGAAGATGATGAACAAATCAAACAGTTTCTGGAAATGGTTGATGATTTTCTGAGACTCACATAGATCAAGAAAATCAAAACGATCCTGCTTGGATTATGAAGAAAGGAGAGAACCCACAGAAGTTCCAAGATAAAATTGCAAATCATTGCATGCTCTTACTTAAAAACAATAAAATTCCCAGAGTTCTGATCCCCTTAGAAAGGTTGTTTGACCAAGATTATATGCCTTTGAAGTTTACTTTGGTACCTCAACCCGAAGAAGTTGAAGATTGTAACGTAGGAACTAATGAAAATCCCAAATTGGTCAAAATATCAAAATATCTTCCGGCACAAGTAAAGAGTAAATACATTGAGTTACTTAAACAATATAAAGATGTTTTTGTGTGGTCTTATGATGATTTAAAAACTTATGATACTTATGTTATTGAACACAAGATTCCCTTAAAACATGGTATTAAACCTTTCAGGCATAAGCTTAGACAAATAAACCCAATTCTTTTGTCGGTAATAGAAAAGGAGGTTAAAAAACTCCTTGATGCAAAAATCATCGTTCCCCTTAGATACTCTGAATGGGTGGTCAATTTAGTCCCTGTTAGAAAGAAGAACGACGAAATAAGACTCTGCGTTGATTTTAGGAACTTAAATCGATCTTCTCTTAAAAACAACTACCCGCTCCCAAAGATGGACCATGTTTTAGAGAAGGTAGTAGGGGCTAATAGAATTTATATGATTGATGGTTTCTCAGGATATAATCAGATCGTTGTTCATGAAGATGATAGAGAAACGGATGTGTTTACTACTCCATGGGGAATCTTTATGTATGATAAAATGACTTTTGGTTTAATGAATGCAGGAGAAACTTTCCAGAGAGCAATGGATATCGCGTTCGTTGGTGAGAGAGACAAGTTTGTTATTATTTATCTAGACGATATGACAGTCTTTTCCAATTCTGATGTAGAACATTTGATACACCTCAGACAAACTTTTGAAAAATGCAGAAAATTTGGTTTGTCTCTTAACCCCAAAAAATCACACTTCGTTGTGCAAGAAGGTAAACTTTTAGGTCATATAGTTTCAAAAGATGGAATCAAGGTTGATCCTAAGCGAGTTGAGGCTATTGACCTGATTAATATTCCTAGAATTAGAAAAGAGATTCAATATTTTTTAGGTAAGATCAATTTTTTGAGGAGATTTATTCCTAACTTTGTTGAAATAATCAAGTTGATTACGGATATGCTAAAAAAGGACAACGAAGTAAAATGGACTGTAGAAGCCAAAGTGTCTTTCGAGCGTGTTAAGAAAGTTATAAGAGATGCACCAGTATTGGTAAGTTCGGACTATACAAAAGAATTCTTAATCTTCTCTTTCGCTTATGAACATATTCTTCCAGCAGTGCTCCTTCAAAAGAACGAAGAAGGATTCAAACAACCAATGGCCTTTTTCAACAAAAGCCTCAGAGATGCAAAGCTAAGATATGATATTCTTGAAAAACAAGCTTATGCAATGGTAAAGGCTCTCAAGGATTTCAAAACATATGTCTTGCACTCCAAAATAATTGCTTATGTACCAACAAATGCAATTAAAGATATCTTGGTTCATCCAAACATTGATGGAAGAAAAGGTAGATGGTTGGCTAAAATTCAAGAGTTTGATTTAGAAGTGAATCCAACCAAGCTAGTGAAAGGTGAAGGTCTGGCAAGGCTATTGGACGAATCAAATTTCATAGCGCTAGGAATAAATAACTTTGAATCACATGATTTTCTTCAAGATATAGAGGAAATAGACGATCAAGCACCTTTAATTCAAATTGAAGATATGTTTTCTTCCTCTGTTTGGTACCGTGATATTGTCACATACCTCCTAACTCTTCAATGCCCAAATGATATGACTCCTTCTAAAGCAAGAACTTTAAAACTACATGCAATTAAGTATTTCATTTTTTATGGCAAATTGTACTAGAAAGACCGTCTGGGTTTCTTGTTACGTTGCCTGACGGAATATGAAGCAGAAGGCATCATTGATGAATTTCATGAAGGAGTATGTGGAGGACATCATGCCTGGAGAGAAACAACTTACAAGATTTTAAGGGCATGATATTATTGGCTAAAGTAATTTACTGATGTAAATGCAAGGGTCGGAGCTTGCAATTCATGCCAATTGTTTGTTGGTAAGAAAAACCCCCCTGTCGTACCTTTAATTCCAATAAAAGTTGAAGATCCTCTCCAACAATGGGGCCTAGACTTCATTGGAGAAATCTATCTACAATACAGTGCTCAACATAGATGGAGTCTAACCGTTATCGATTACTTTACGAAATGGGTTGAAGCCATTCCAACTCAGAATTATACGGATTCTGTAGTAATAAACTTTATGGAAGAAAACATCCTAGCAAGATTTGGTTGTCCTAGAAAAATAGTCACTGATAACACCCAGGCTTTTAAATCTATGGCAATGATCAATTTCTGTCAGAAATACAATATTATTTTAGGTCATTCTACAGCCTATTATCCTCAGAGAAATGGGTTGGATGAATCATCTAACAAGAGCTTGATGACTATAATAAAAAAAAAATTGATAGAAAATAAAAAAGCTTGCCATATTCACTTAAAATACGCCTTATGGGCAAACCAAATTGGCACCAAGAAATCTATAGGTATGTCTCCTTTCCAATTAGTTTATGGTACCGACGTTATCCTTCCTATTAATCTTGCTCTTCCTATGATGAAACTCTGGCAGGATGCAAACGAAGAGCCAAATCGCGTTATGAGAAGAATTAATCAAATCATCAAAGTTCAGCAGAACATAGTGGAAGTGGATGATAAGCTTCAAAAGTACTAGGATAATATGAAATCCCTTTTCGATAAAAAAAAGCCAAAGACATGGAGTTCCTTCCTGGCGATTTAGTTTTAATATGGGAAGCTAGAAAGGAAGATGCAGGGAAACATGGAAAATTTGATTATCTCTGGTTTGGACCATTCAAAATTGCAGTTGCTGAGGGAAAAAACTCATTCTCACTGGAAAATCTTGATGGAGAAACTCTTGATGCTCCTATCAATGGGCGTTATTTAAAACATTTCATGCAGTAGTTACATTTTAGATTTCCATTGTATATATCGGATTAGATTGACATTGGCATTTTGATTTTCAATTGTTCTTTTCTTTTTGTGAATTACCCGAGTCAGTTGATCATCTGTTGTAAATATTTTCAATAAATTTATGATTGCTTGATATCATTGAAACAAAAAATAAAAAAACATATGTATCACATATCATCTCTATTCTACAAGATTTTCTAACATTTTGCATTTTATTCCTCTTGGAGAATAGACCTTGTTAAACAGGAGATGAGGTTGAATAAAAAATCGACACTCGTCTTTCAAGGATTTGATTTCTCTAAAAACAGGTGATAAATAAATAATCTGTCGTGCTGAAATTTAAAAAGGAAAATAAGGTATGAGTTTGTACCCTTCTTATAAGTCAAATAAAATTTAAAAGTTCTTTTGAAATGAATGTGAAGGAAGTTTTTCTCATGATAATATTATCACCTGACCTGAGAATCATAAATGTATAAAATTATAACTTGAAGTGTCATGCTGATAAGTTCTAAAGGCATCTCTGAAATGAAAATAAAAATGATAATAAATAAACTCGAAAGAAGTCAGAACCAAAGACACAAACTCGTGTGGGATTAGGATATTTTGTTTCAGACCCTTTGAATCTTTGATTTGGTTACTTTCACCTATCCCCGGATTTTTATTCATTGCATATTTTATGTTTCCTATCTTCCCCCTCTTAGTCTTCCTAGAAAGAAAGAAACTTACCTTAACTCTGAAAACTTCAAAACATATTTTCAAAACAAGATTAGGCGAAAATCTTTATGTTCCTTTGATTTTAATTGAAAAAGTATGTCTAGGCTAATCTTGATAATTTTATCTCTTCTATTGGACTTTGAATTGACTAATTCTCTCGAGGTTGATCCCTGAAAGATCAAGATTCCCATAAAAATTTGTCCTATAGGTGAAGGTGCATTGAAAATTGGAAGAAAGTTAGTTTCAAAGTATTCTTAAAATTTGTTGGCAGACCTTCTTTTCAAAGTTTTAAACAGATATCATCCTTTGTATGTTACATACAGATTGATTGCCCCCACTTCAAAATATTAAAATACAAGATAGATGGTAAAAGGAAATTCATAATTTTATTGCCCCCATCTTGTCCAAAAGAGATGATGAAAGGAAATTCATATATTGATTGCCCTCATTTCAGCAAAGTGCAAAAGTGTTAATTGAAGTGGTGAAAGGAAATTCAATGGGAGAAGTAGATAACTTCACCGGGGTACTGAACAGAACAGGCTTGCTAGCAGTGAAGCAATATCTATGATATCTGAAAGGCTGTCATACATATCTACATGTCATACTGTGTTAGCTAGTTCTCTTTCCGGTGATATTTACATCCTGAACCAACTAGGGATTCCCTAAATAAATTGTTACATCTGCTTAACCTTGAAGTAAACAAAGTTGGCCGAACACTGATATTTTAGTTAAAGTTATTTTGATTATCTTAAACAATTCTAAAATCAGTTTTAGGAAAAGGGAATTTTAAATGGCCTAACTTGAGATCAATCATTAAGTATGTTTTGAAGGTTCTTTGAGATTTGGTTAAGGTCATTTTTCTATGTATGATTAATTCTTAAATAAAACTGGAACATGTTTTTCAAAAAGCAATAATAACTCCATTTACCCAACAAAATCACTTGGTCTATTGTTCTTTCACGCCTCACAGGGAGCCACAATCCCCAGATGGAGCCTATATTAGAACACGCATAATTTTGAGCTTTTGAGATTTATATATTTTACCTCTTAGAAACAAAATTTTACCCAAAAAAGAAAAAAAACCTAGAAAACAACCCTTTAAAATTAAAATAAATCTATTGGTTGTTATTTATCAATAAGGCGCTTACGGTATCTATTGTCAATGAGAAACTCTAATTTGATTGAATAATCCTAATGATCTCCGAAGTTTTGAAGCCACGTGAGTTTTAAAAGAAAACCTTTAACGGTCGCTTCATGCTTCGAGTATTCCAGCAAACCTAAACAACGAAAACCCCAAAACTCCAAAGTTCCGAAGATAGCCACTCATGACTCTTCCTAAAGAACTTAGTGACATGATTCATAGGACATGTGTCCTTTAAGAATATTTTCCTGGGTTGACACGTGGCACTTACTTTTGACATTCACGTCGAATGATTCACATGTTTTCAAGTGACATGTGGCACCTCTCTTTCCTTGACACATCATCAGAATGATGTCATCTCTGCCACATCACTCCAAGAGATTGCTCTTCGGGAGTTTTTTATTTCATAATCCCCGGATTATCAAAGCGTCGAAGTCAAGTAATTACAAAAGCAAAAAGGGGGTTCAAAGAGTTAATAAATTAGTTAACGACTTTAATTAATCATGATTAAGTGTTAATTAATCACTTCGCAGTGTCGGACTTCATAAATTTTCCCTTGTGCTATATTCAAAACTTCTAAATTCTGAACTCCCAAAATACTTAAAGTTAATACAACGTTTTTAAAACATGATTAATTAAGACATAAAAGTGATTACTTAGAGATTAACTCCTCCATGAATTCGGACTTCGGGAGATGTCCACCCTATCACATCCAAAACTTCCGAACACGAACCATCGAAGTATTAATGACATTTATGATTGATTAAGGTTAATGATTTCAAATAAAGATTGTGGATCACCAGGTAATGAATTCCATAAAGTTTAATAAATTCTTCGTCAGTAAAGCTATATGAAGATCAATAAGCTTTTTGAATAAAGCACTTCGAATTTCAAAATCGTTTTTACCATTTGCAATTAGCAGTTTTTTATTCAATGTAGAGCTTACATACTTCTGTTGTCATAGGTAGGTAATTCTATTTCCTTGAGGATTATGGCGCCATGAAAAGTTGCAAAGAAGCTTGACGCATCGGGTGATGATTCAAATCCAAATGTGGATGTTCTATCAGACACAACTTCACGAGTTGCGGACACAATTAAAACTTGGAAGCAGGTTTTTGATGTCTTAGAGCATGAGATCATTAACTGTCCAAATGACTGTGCTGAAGAAGACAACAAGTCCTTTACAGCGAATCTTAGATTGGTAGCACAGTCAGAACTGCATAAGAGTGTCACATGACCTAGAATCATACCCTACAACGATATGATAAATTGGGCTTTGGAACATGTCGACATCCAAACCAGGAGTGTCGTCAACCACCAGCAGGTTGTCGTTGTCTCTTTCCGACCAAAGAACCTACAAGTAATGTACAAGCTTTCCCCTACCCCTAAATACACTTACAATGTCGCATTCCTTCTAGAGTTTGAGAGAAAGGAATGCACCCAATACGGTAGAAATGGTCATGATATAGTCAAGACCTGGTTGGGACATCTGGCAATATTTAGAGACGACGCTCATGGTATGTACGTCGCGACGTCTTTAGACGCTCATATGTTGTATATAGCCATGATGCTCTGTCGCCTATTTGGGAAGAAGAACCCTACACATTTCTTTGTCGAGTGGGTATCCATCACGAATGAGGTAGCCGATGGTTATACCTTCAATTGGGCTAAAATGTTATCTGATAATTTGGCCAAGGAAATCGTTGAGTATAAATCAGCAAAATCAAAAGGTCAGCCTGCCCTTTTTTACATGTCAGCATATGTTATGGATGTTATTTGTTTCATGACCCATTTTCCCCTGATGAACTAGGGTTGGACCTCGGCCAATTCTAATCCAATTAATTTCTACCACTTCAAATTATGGGAGGAGAACACCAAAGATTTCTTTTACGAAATATGTCACAACATTGTAGTGCATGTTCATATAGCCATTTATGGTCACCCGCCACCCCGGATTTCATAAAAGATTATGGGGAACATAGACACACTTGCAGACTGGTTCATTGAGGAGAACTTCTCATATATCAGAGTATTTGGTTGTTTTGTTCCTCCTTGTGACCTTCTACAGTTTTTACCCGACAAGCTGGTGTGCAGAGAAGTGGCATACCAGATAGTAACAGGAGGTATCAGCAAGGAGTTGAAAACAGCTCAGAAAAAGGTTTGTCCAACTTTCCCCATTCAAGTTGGCATGTTCACATTATTAGATTTTGGTCACTCTAAAGTCGAGGTCGCGGCCCTGGAGGATGTCAAATTAGTTAACATCGAATTCAAGAAGCATGATCCACATAACATAGTGGAAAATCATTTGGATTAGTTTAACATGAAGCGATACATCCATGAGAATTCTCCTTATGACGAAATGTTCAGGGGAGTTAGATCTTATGAGGAATTCCAAAGCAGATTCTAGACTCTGCCTCCTGACCAACAAGTTGGTTTCCTCAGCTTTCAAGAACACAGACGAGATAGTTTACCAAAGATATTGCAAGGAGAGTCAAAACCAACGCCTCCTTCACAAGAAGCTAGACCTACAGGATCTTAACCAAGTTTCTCCGCTAAGGAAAAGGTTGAGGAAGTCCCAAAAATCCCAAAAGTGTTATTTCACGAAATAAGAGTGTCATTGTCAGGACTGAATGATCCACAAGTGTTAGCTCAATTCGAAGCCTTCATGAATCTGGAACAAGTTGTTCCTCATTCAACGCCAACTACTCCTGTTGGCACCCTAAATACAACATTACAAGAACCTTCCACATAAATTATGTCTCATATTACAACATTAACCCCTTTAAAGACCAACTTCGGAAATCCTAGTTCCAAACTCACTTTTGTAGGTGATCTTGCTCCTATGTTGCCCGAAGAGATGCCTCCCTCAGATTTCTTTTTTAGCAAGAAACAAAAAGCTATTGTAAAGAGAATCTCACCAAAAGGATGGGGTTGTCACTAAAATACAAAGATTGGTGTATGATGGGAAAGACCATGATGGTCCTGAGTTTGCAAAAGAAGTTGCAGGTTCACAACGGGCTTTTGCCACTGCCAATCAATGGTCAGTGGAAAATTTAACCGAACAATTGCGACAGAAATGCCTCTTGGTAGAGCAATTGCAAAATGAGATATACAGTACAGAACATATTGTTAGAAGTGGGATGAACCAAAACATTGAACAAATCAGGGCTAGTCATCAACATAAAATTAAGCAGTTATAGGATAACCTTGAGCTACTCTACCGGAGTTCACAGACCAGCCAAGGTTTGATCACTCAGCGTGACAATTTGATTAAGTAGTTGCAGGCCAGATTGACCCTAACAGAGAACACAACAATAGACATTTCGACCTTCAAAACACAAGCATCAGAAATCAATGAAAGGCTGGAAGTTGCCCAATAAGAACTCTTTCAAAAAATAGGTGTTATTTAGAAATGTTATCAGTGAATAGACCTTTCTCTAAAAAACATTTATGTCAAGGAAAAAGAGGCCTGCACAGCCCAGTCTAAGTTTCAAGAGGTTCTAATACCTCTGATCTTACCCTTCTCTCTCATTCTGAACAAGTAAGAGGCGAAATGGCTCTAAAAGCCCGAGAAACAAATCTGGAAGAAGGCAAGAAACTTGCTAGATATGTAAAAGAGGCTTCTCTAGAGGCATTATCTTCAATAAATAAAAATTTGATTGAGTTCGAAGGAAATAATATCCTGGAGGCATTGGGGTAGATTGAGATAGAAATGAACCAACAAAAATCCAGAAAGAACAAGAAAAATACTTAGGCAACCATCCAAGAGATGAGCCATATTGATTTACTTAAAATCAATGAATGGTTGGTTAATCCAAGTTCACAGTAATGGGTCATAGTCTAAGAAGTGAACAAGATCCAGGAGAAGCTGCCCCAAATACAGAAGACGATGTTTGCCTTTGAATTAAATGAAAGGATTGAGCCTTCAAGATTTGTGGTAGCATTGATGGACAGGTGCACCCAATGCATTGAACAGGGAAAATTGAGTGTAGCTGGGACCAAATGAAAAAACATGCACATCATCCACTTTCTCCACCCACTCTACCTTTCACCCTCTAACCGTCACTTACCCCATCTATCCCTACCACTCGCATTCTTGCATCCACTCATCCCACCTCCTTATTTGACACTTGCTCCCCCATCATTCTTTTCATGAACAATTACTCTTCCCTATAACCATTAGCCATCCCATAACGAGCCAACGTTGAGCTATTCATCTAATTATCCTCCCCCATGTCTTCAACTGCAATTCCTTATCCCAGTGAACACATCTGAAGGGACAGATGGCAACGAGATCAAATGGAAAAGAGAATAAGTTGAATGATTGTGGTGGCCTTAATGGACATGTGTACCCGGCTCAAAGATCAAAGGAAAGTGAGCGTATTTACAAGCAAATGAAGAGACAGAGGAAGCGCCAACAAAACTCAACAATATTTGCATGATGTTATTTTATTCAGATGTATTCTATTTTTAGTCTTATATTGTGGGAAGTCCAACGGTTTTCAGTTGTGACAAATTTTGTATAAATGGATAGATTTTAGATCTATTTAAGGTTGCCTCTTGTCGAATGTAAAAGAGAAACTCTTTTTTAATATTAATACAAGTGCAGACAAAGATTTTAAGTTTCATTCAATTTGAGTTATGTGTTCCCTCTGTGTTTCCATTCCTCTGAATTTTTTTCTGTAATTCTTTAAGAGTGATTGATTACAATTTAGTACTACATCTACTATGATCATATTATACTAGAAGTTCATTCAGTAACATTTTTTCCTCTGTTATTACTGTAAGTAAAACAAGACATGTGATCTGCGTGAATTACTACATTTTTATCTCCTTTTCAAGGGTGCATCTTCTACTTTTCTTCCACTGCAAACAAGGTAAGACTTATCTGTAATTGATACTTGACTTTGTTTAACTATTTCATAAATCATTTCTACATCATTTGACATTATAATTGTGACTCAGATAATGGGATACGACCTCTATATTGTCTTATCATTAATTTCATTTAAAGATTATTTCTCAGAAAATTGAAGGTAGAAAAAAGCACTCACAAAACACTTCATTTAAAATCTTTGATGTATGACATTATTCTTTGAGCCTTAGAATCAATCTTAGGAACAACATGGAGCAAGATGGAAATTAATTATATGACGAAGACCTTGAATAGCAAAATCTACTTGAAGAAGCAATTATACAGTTTGTGAATGAAAGAAGGTATGAAAGTTGTCGATCATTTAAATACCTTTAATACCCTTATAGTTCTATTGACTAGTATGGAAGTTAAACTCAAAGATGAAGATAACGCTATTACACTATTGTGTTTGTTGCCTAAGTCTTGGGATAATCTAGTCACCTCTATTAGCTTTAGCTAAACAGATGTTTTAGATTACGATTTTGTTGTGGGAGCTTTGTTCGCTAAGGAGATGAGGAGCAAAACTAGTCAAGAAACCTCAAGTTCAAAGGTGATGGTGATCAGAGGTTATCCCAAAGAAAAAAATTAGATAATTTCTTCACGATCTAAGTCAATAGGCATAAAGGGTAGAACAAAATGCTAGTACTGTGGCAAAACAGGGCATCTCAAGAAAGATTGCTGGAAAAGAAAAGAATCAGAGGAGAACTCTACAAAGGAAGCAAATTTGGCTGCAAAAAATTCAGGTATGACTGATGAAGTTTTATTTGTTTTGATCTAGGTGGATATCGGTGGACACCCACCTTTTCTAATTGGCTCAAAATAGTTTTTTGGCAATTTTGGTAATTTACTATTTTTAGCAGTTTTTCACTTTCGGAGCCGTTTTGAGGCCCTAAACGATGTTTTTTTTGCGAAAATGGGGAGAAATATGAAGTTTTTTTTAATATTTTCCCTAAAATGAATCTCCTCGATGATACCTTTCCAACGGGATATCATATTCCTAAAACAAAGATCGTATGCAAAAGTTACAACCCTGGGAAGTTGATGTATTAACTTACCCAAACGAGGCCCACATGACTTTTGGTGCTTCATCTCCTAGGATTAGGTTTTTTTATGTATAGGGTTTTGGGAATTCTTGTTTATTGTAAAAAGGCCTTCAGAGCCTCATTGTAATGATCTTCTTGCGAATGACTGCAATTGTCACATCTCTTCTCAGAGATAAGCTACCACTATTCCAGCAAGCTTGTCTCCGCTGCATTTTATAGTTTCAGCTTATTTCCTTATTGAATAGAAAACCAGTTTTACTATATCTTTGTTATTTTGTGTTAAGCACCTGTTAATAATCTGTAGTCATTTTATTCTACTCATAAAATCTGGATCAGTGGTATCAGAGTGGTCTGCTCCTTGTCGTCTTAATGCATGTCCCCAACGAGATCAGAGTACAAAGAGTTGGGTCTCGAGCTTGTTTATCTTGAGGAAAAAAGCTCTCGCACGCCCAAGTGACCTCTCATGGAAGGAGAAAAGAAATATGACGGGACATGAGATCCTTTCAAACTGATGATTGAGGAAGCTCTCACGCAACAAAGGAATGAGATGATGGATAGTTTTGTGCAAATCCTTCAACGGCTACCAACATGCGATGCATCTTCTTCGAGCGGAGGCACCGCACCCTTCAAGGTACAAATAAACTTCGATATTCCTATATTTGAAGGTAAGATAGATGCAGATGTTGTAGAAAAGTGGTTGAATCTACTAGAAGGGTATTTTTTTGTCCATAACTTTTCGAATAGAGAAAAGATTACTTTTGTGCTCCTCGAAGTCGTTCCCCATGTCAAAGATTGGTGGGAAACTATCTGTGAGTAAAAGGAAATAGAGGAACCCTCATTATTTACAGTCACGACCACCTAGGAATCCTTTAGGGATGTTATTAAGAAACAATACTACCCTGTCGGAAGTTATGACGACTTGTATACCAGATGGACCACACTGCGACAAGAAAAAGACCAAGTAGTGCTAGATTTCACAAATATCTTCCATACCTTGCGCACCAAGCTACATGTCAAAGATTCAGAGTGACATATAGTGCTCAAGTATCACGATGCTCTACATAGATACATCCAGACCGGTATGGAATTTCTAGACGTCTCATACTTGGGCACGGCCTACCGATATGTCGGCAAAATCGAGCAGAAGCTCAAACAAAAGACACGACAATTTGGGCCCGGGAACCCCTCACAACAAAAGCCAGGAAAGGGCGGCCCCAACCCACAGAATAAAGGATAGAGCAAATATGGACAGTATCAGTACAACCAGTCCAAGCCGCAAGCAAAGAAGGACACCGCAAAGATAAAGAAAGATACCGGGAAGTGGTGTGACTTCCATAAGAGCCCTTGGCATAACACTACTGACTACCACTAAAAGCAGTCATTGGTGGCCGAAGTGAAAGCTTCTGAATCAGATGTGGGTTCTGACTCTGAGCCATAACCAGAAAGGGGAAGATGAATCATTAACGCGGAACCCAGTGCCACCGTTGCTACCACCAAGCTCCAGCCTGGTGAACTAGACGAGCCAGAAGAAGGAGAGTGCCTCTTCCATTCATAGATGTGGGTAAAAGGCACCCCACTGCACTTCATCGTTGATAGCAGTAACCAGAAGAACCTCATCTCAGCAGAGGTCGTCAAGCAGCTAGCCCTGCCGACAACGTCGCACCCACAACCCTACACCATTAGATGGCTCTGCCAAGGAAGCGATCTCTGCGTCAGCCAACAATGTCGACTGTTGTATGGCATCAGGCCCTTCAAAGACGAGGTATTGTGTGATGTAGCTCCTCTTGAAGTTTGTGATGTTCTTTTGGTCCAATCTTATTTATGGAAACGTCATGTTGTATATGAGTCTAGGCCTCGTAGTGTTATTATTACTTTGAACAGGAAATTATACAGGATACCCGAGGCAGTCCCACCTAGTGTTATTTCCTTGATCTTTGCTAAGCAATGCAGGAAGGTCATCTCTCAGACGGGGAAGTTTGTCTTCTTCGTGATTCGCTCTTAGAATAAGCGAAATATCACAGCCACATCCAGGGTCTCTGCGGTCAAACTCTACACATAGCAAAAACAAGTAGATAAGGTCGTGGAAGAATACTCAGATATCTTCTCCTCACCTACTGGGGTACCTCTGCACTACCAGGTCAAGCACCCCATTATTCTGACCCCTGGTGCATCACTGCCCAATGGGCCAGTCTATCATCGCTCTCTGTTAGAGAATGAGGAGATCAAGCGACAGATCCAAGAACTGCTCCACAAGAGGCACATCTGTCCCAGCTTATCACCTTGTGAGAGCCCAATCATGATGGTACAAAAGAAATATGGAACCTGGCGACTCTGCATTGATTACCGAGCTCTAAATAAAATCACAGTCAGAAACTGGTACCCGATTCCTCGAATCGAAAACCTCCTTGATCAACTCACAGAGGCCAAATACTTTAGTAAGATTGATCTGAAGTTTGGCTACCACCAGGTCTCGATAGAATAGACAGATGTATGGAAGACCGCCTTCAAGTCAAAGGAAGACCTTTTTGAATGGTTGGTCATGCCCTTTGGTTTGACAAATGCTCCAGCCACTTACATGAGGATGATGGATGATATCCTGCAACCATTCACCAATACTTTTGTAGTGGTGTATCTGGATGACATTCTCATTTACAACAAGACTTGGGCCGAACAATTGCAGCATATTCAGTAGGTTCTGCACACCCTGTGGCAGCACAAGCTCTACACCAACTTTGAAAAATGCTCCTTTGGCATGGACCTGGTCCATTACCTAGGCTACATCGTTGATCAACACAATGTACATGTGGATCCATCCAAGATCCTAGTCATTCATGACTGGTCAGCCCCAACCACTCACTGAGCTTCTGAGCTTCTTGGGCCTTGCCAATTTCTACCGCAAGTTCATGTTGGGATTCTCTCATATTGCATGGGCCCTCGGCAAAATAACTAGGGGTGGTGGTAAGGAGAAATTTGTGTGGGGCCGGTCCCAACAACAAGCGTTCGATGATTTGAAGTAACGCTTGTGCTTAGCCCCAATAATTTCACTACCAAACCTGCAGCAGCCCTTTGAGATTGAGAAAGATGCTTCAGACTATGATGTGGGCGTTGTTCTCACTCAACACAGACACCCCATGGCCTATCATAGTGAGACACTATCATATGTTGTTCATAAGTACCCTACTTATGATAAAGAAACGTACTCCATTGTGCAAGCCTTCCATTAGTGGGGACATTACATTCTTAGGAAGGAGATAGTCATCCACACTGATCATAATCCACTGCAGTTCATGCAGACACAAGGAAAATTGTAGAATGACCGCCATCAAAAATGGTCCACATACTTGCAACATTTCCACCTCAACATCAAGTAGAAAATAGGAAGCACCAATCGCGTTGTTGATTGCCTCAGCAGACCACCAGTCACGACACTCACCACGGTGCTAGACTCTTGCGACCATGAGACCTCTAGATGCTCCCAACTCTATGAGACAGACTCGGACTTTGCCACCACCTACCAAATGTTGGGTGCAAATGCAGTTGTTGATAATTTGCATCTTTAGGATGGGTTGTTGTGTCGTCTGGGCCATATCTATGTTCCATCAAACGAGCGAGTGAAGCTAAAATGGGAATCCCACTACAGTCGGGTGGCAGGACACTTCGTCGTCGAAAAGACAATGGCGATGCTACAAAAACATTTCTACTCGCCGAAACTTCGACAGGAGGTCAGCAAGGTCCTGCACTGACTGCGCTATTGCCAAACCAACCACTAAGAAACAGGGCATGTACACCCCTCTTCCTACTCCTGACAGACCATGGGAATCCATCTCAATGGACTACATGTCGGGCCTCCCATCCACCAAGTGGGGAAATGGCTGTGTTTTTGTGGTTGTTGGTCGCTTCTCTAAGATGGCGATTATGGTTGTCTTTAAGAAGAACATCACAACAAAGGTCACTACCAAGCTCTTCTTTGAACGAGTCTAGGTACATTTTGGAATCCCACAAACCATTGTCTCAGATTGGGACAGTCGAATTCTTAGCACATTTTGGTCGAGCCTTTGGTTACTGTTGGACACCAAGCACACCAAATCCACGACCTTCCACCCCGAGACAGATGGCCAAATCGAGGTCGTAAATTAAATGATTGTGCATATACTTCGCATGTATAATTCAAATCACCCTCCCACATGGGATGAGAGCCATGTCCAACATAGCTACAACTGAGCCACGACACTTTTCAGGTGGGGTTGGGATTCCAACCATTGGGTCCCATAGATGTTGCACTTCCCCTTGTGGTCACCTCGACCAACTCATTTCCTATCCAACTAAAGCTGACAAGACTACCTGGTCCATTGAGAGGATCCAACACATCCACCAACAAGTTCAGGATATCCTACAGAAGTCCAATGACAAGTACAAGCAACTCCATGATCAACATTAGGTGCCACATAAGTTTCAGGTGGGCGGCAAAGTTTGGTTGCACTTCTAGAAAGAACACCTTACAGGACCCCATCAGAAGCTTCACCCACTCCGTTATGGGTCGTACACCATCACCAAGGTCATGGGGAATAATGCTTTTCAGATCAACATTCCTCCTTTCCTTGGCCTGCACCCAGTGTTCAACGTAGATCTCCTTCGCCCTTATTTCCCACCATTATTGGACACCTTAGAAGTAGCAGAACTACTAACACCAACAGATCTCAACCCCGACTTCATAAAAAAAGAATTCTATGATTAGATTGTGGACACACTTATCAAGGGCACTCGACAGCAAAGGATCCAGCTTTATCGAGTTGTCAAAGCAGGGCAGCTCCTGCACCAAGGCAAGTGGCTCACCCGGGGCCAAATTCAGCAGAAATTTCCTCATCTGATGGGGGAACTCAACGTAATCGATACCATTGCTTCCTAAGGAGGTAGGTTTGATCTAGGTGGATATTGGTGGCCACCCACCTTTTTCAACTAGCTCAAAACAATTTTCTGGCAATTTTGGTAATTTACTATTTCTAGCAGTTTTTCACTTCTTGAGCCGTTTTAAGGCCCTAAACGATGTTTTTTTTTTTTAGAGAAAATGGGGAGCAATATGAAATTTCCTTAAATATTTTCCCTAAATTGAATCTCCTCGATGATACCTTTCCAACGAGCTATCATACGCCTAAAATGAAGATCATATGCAAAAGTTACAACCCCGGGAAGTTGATGTACTAACTTACCCAAACGGGGCCCACGTGACTTTTGGCGCTTCATCTCCTAGGGTTAGGTTTTTGGATGTCTAGGGATTTTAGCATTCATGTTTATTGTAAAATGGCCTTTAGAGCCTCATTGTAATGATCTTCTTGCAAATGAGCGCAATTGTCACATCTCTTCTCATAGATAAGCCGCCACCATTCCAGTAAGCTTGTTTTCGCTGCATTTTACAGTTTCAGCTTATTTCCTTATTGAATAGAAAACCAGTTTTACTGTATCTCTGTTATTTTGTGTTAAGAACATGTTAATAATCTGTAGTCATTTCGTTCTGCTCATAAAATTTTGATTATGTTTCTAGTAGTTTACAATATCAGAAATATTGGCAGTTAGATTCGGGTGCCTCCCACCACATGAGCTCACATAGAAATTGGTTCACTTCTTACCAATCTGTTGATGAGGGTGTAGTGTTTATGGGAAATGGTAAATGGTATTTCCTATAAAACTGTTGGGGTTGGCAGTATTAGAATCAAGATGTTTGATGGTATTGTTGGAGAATTAACAGATGTTAGATATGTACCTGAGCTTAAGTTGAATTTGATTTCAATAGGATTTTTGGATTATGGTGGATATAAGTATACAGGTCAAGGTGGAGCACTCAAAGTGTTGAAAGGCAGTTTAATAGTAATGAAAGAAATGAAGAATGATAATCTTTATAATCTGGAAGCATTGCTAAATTAGCATATGGGGTGACAGATGTATCTTCTTATTTATGACAGAAACAACAAGGTCATACAAGCAAGAAAGAGTTGCAAGTACTGGTAAGTTGTAAATTATTTCCAGACTTAGAATCTAAGTTTATGAATTCCTGCTTGTTTTATATCTCTACTAGTTATGATGATCGAGAAAAGGGATGTAGAGTGTGGGATCCTACTACTCACAAAATCGTCGTTAACAAAGATATAATATGTTTGGAACAACCAGAAGGGTTTGTTCAAGATCACAACGAAAGATTTTTTTGCGAGCTCGAGGATTCATTGTATGGCCTAAAGGTACCCAAGCAACTGTATAAGAGGCTTGAACCCTTCATGGTGAGACAACATGTTTCAAGGGGTAAGTATGACTATATTGTTTATAGTACATTCACTATCCCTATGTTATTTGTTGATAACATGCTCATTGCAAGATGAAGCATGGTTGAGATTAGTAAATGGCCTAGGTGAACAGGACATTTCATATGAAGGATCAAGGAGCAGTGAAACAAATTTTGGGCATAGAATTACATAGAAACAATATACATGGTAAGCTATGATTATCACAACAGAAATCGATACTGATGAAGTTCAGTATGAATATTGTGAAACCTGTTAATATCCCTATTGCTTTCTATTATAAATTTTCTTAAAGTTTAGGTCATGTTTATAAAGAAGAAAGGTTATGTATTTTATATTGTGTGCCAGTACACTAGGAGGTATGTTGTATGTGATGAACTATTTAAGACCAGATATTTCACATTCAGTTGATGTTGTCAATCACATGGCAAATTCAGGTGAAACAGTGAAATGGGTGCTTCAGAGTTTTAGAGGCACAAGTGTCACCTATAATGGTTTCAATGGTTTAGTATGTGATAATTGTAATATATCTTTTGTAGGTGTGTTGGATAAAAGGAGATTTACCTCAGGATATGTCTCAAAGCATCATTTTGGAAGACATGTTGGAGGTGGAGTGATCCCTAAGAAAATCCAAACTCGAGCAAATCATACAGATGTGTTCATGAAACCAATGTTATTAGAGAAGTTGCAGTGGTGCTTGGATTCTCTTGGCTTGCAACATAGGTGATGGATAAATTAGACATGATATTCAAGTAAAATGTTGTCAAGGTGGAGATTGTTGGGATATGCCAACCATTTTCCATGATTTTATGGATTTTAGTAGAATTAGTGGTTCCTTTAAATCAATTTCTTGTTGGAACAAATTACCCATTTTTTGGATCCATATTAATGTAATCATTTTAATAAATTG
>JZKD02S0369247.1:0-18674 GCA_000966675.3 Picea glauca
TTTGTTTCACATGTTGAGTGATATTAATCTATTTTTAGGCATGTTTTGTTGTTCAATTCATCTATTTGGATACAAGGTTTCATATGCTTACAACTTCTTCAAACATATCTCATTTCAACACTAAACTATAATTTTATTTGATAGGGTGTTGAATCCACCAAAGTTTTCATATAATAATCTATTAGATATCCCTAATCATATAAAATTTTCATAGGCTTTTTAATGCATTTTGGAAATTATCCACATTAACAAGTTTTGTCAAATCAAGATTGGAAGCTCTATTCTTTTGAATTTCTTGAAAATGTAGAAGTTCCTCTAATCATTGATCACCACTTATACCCATTTTAATGTAATTTTCTATCTTAGAATCCATAAGGATCCATAAAATTTCCACTAGCACAAAAATGTCAACAAAAAAATGATATGCAAATTATATGGAGTAGGGATATTTTTCCATCGTTTCCCCTTAGGGTCACTTTTTATTTTATTTTTGGGATATATTGAATAATGTTTTGGTCCTATAATAAGAATTTTAGAGTAATGTTACAAATTTGTTTTAATTCATTGAGGTTTTTTCAAGTTATGTTCCAAACCTAATGTAAATACATTAATTGGCATTTAAAACCATTTTACTTTGACAATCGGGTCCAACTCCTACTAAATTTTGTGCCCTTGATTTCAAGAAAGGGAATCTTGCAATTAAGTTTAATTTCATACTAAACTACACAATTGTCCTTAAGGATATATTTGTAGGTATAACAATTCCTACAAACCTTCGTATCAATTTATTTTATATCCCTCTTCCTTCATCGAATTCTCTTCTTCCTTCATTAGGTTCCTTATTAGGTTCATCCTTGGCCTTTATTAACTAATGAAATTATTGAGCTATCCTTGTAACTATAGTATTTACTGGCCTTCCTTTCCATGGGATTTTCTAAATCAAGTTGCAAGTACACGAAAACCATAGAATCATATAAATTCCCCCCTAGTTCACAATGAAAGGCACAACACATACCCAAGTGGTTGTTCTAGAAAACCCATGAAAATTGCCACTGGTTACTCATGTGAACACATTATACCCAAGAGAATGACCATGGCGATGGGTATATTGTTGGGAGTTCCATGTGTTAAACTAAAAAGGGTTTTAGTGTGGCCAAGGTTACGAAAGGCAAAGGTCTAGTTCAGGATGCAACTGTTGGAGAAAATAAGCTCCACCCAACAAAGATGGAAGAAGATGGAAACTTGTGGTTTGCAGATTTAATTATAAATAGGTCTGTTGACGCTTGAATCCGTTAGGATTGAAACGACAACCTCATGAGGATGTAAATCCCCCTGTGTTTTTATAGAGGTGATACTCCTCTTTACTTCAAGATTTTCTTGGGACTCTAGATATTCATAATATGGGACTTTACAAAAGTTTGTAATGGTAATCAAAGAAAATATAAAGATTGCAAGAAATATAACAAGAAAGCAAAATTTTTTCTTTTCTTTTTAAATAAATTTATCGAGAATGACCAGGAACCACACACTTTGTACATTTAAAACAGATAAGCAAAATTTCCTCACATCCATCATGGTTAAACTAGATATTTTTGATCACATAAAAATAAAAGAAAATGATTTGCATGCATAAGAGAACTTTAATAGAGTGGACACCTAGGAAACTCAAATAAAGATAATGATAGATCGATCTCAAATGATTTATACTAAAAAATCAAAGTTATAAAGAACATTCAAAACTAATCCCAAAATATCTCTCTGGAAATTTCTAAAATATATATAGTCTGTTACATATTCTTTGAAATTTAAAACATGTTTTTCCTAAGGACTGGGATTGGGGCTCCCACGGACCATAAAGAAAATAAACACAAGAATTAATCTTGTAGAAGGAGGATTATGGGTGGTAAAAGAGCAACAAGACCCGTAAATAAGAAAAGAGAAGTTATCAGACTTCGGTTAAACCTTTCTAGTGAAAGAAGCAGAGTAACTAGATGAAGGAACTGATAAAGAAAGAAAGATATGATCAACATAAACTTACTATGATGGTATTTCCTGTATTCACTTGCCTGTTGGTGTCCTTTTATTATCTTCATTAATAGTTACAGGAACCGTCTCAACTGTTTCTTGCCCCTCGTTCAATTTGTCGATTACTTTCTTGAACCATTCTTTGATATAACTTTTCATTGGTGCCACGCTTATCTCATGTCGGATTTTGATGTTGAATAACTCTCCCTCCAAGTCTCTCAAATCAATGGAAATACCATGTAATTCTTATTCAATGTATTGATTCTTCACGAAATAGTCCACTATCTAATTTTCTATGCCATCCTCATCATATTCAAGTATACCATAGAAATTTTCAACTCACAACCCTTTAAAAATGTCAACTTGTTCGTCAAACTGTTTCTTTGTTAGGAACATTGAGTTGAGAATTATTTTGGGGTATTATACTTCGTTAGTACCTCCAGATAGGTCTATTTCCATGAGCCTCTTGAATAGTTCTTCCCTCTTTGATATAACTTGGATGCATGCTTGAATAATATTATTCAATTTTTTTATCTTTTCTTTCCAACACACGTTCAATTGTTTTATTCGACATGGGGAGGGTATATCATCCTCTCTTCTCCTTAGTTATGTCATGTTTTAGACTTTGTTTCCAAAGGGTAGTACAAAATCAAGGTAAAAACCTTCTTCGTTCTTCAGGTCAACTTGCAAATACTCATGGAAGGCATGCACCCTCGAGCCAAAAGAAACAATATTTTTCGAAACCTCACATGCCTCTGTGATCAATGCCAGTCTCTTTTTAATATTTATTTATACATATCCCTTGGATGATGTGAGTAGGATTGAATATACCTTCAATTTAACAACGAGTGTGGTGGGTCTCACTATTGAAAAAGGACTTTCCATAAGTGGAAGAGAAATTAAGGCATCTTCTAGTTCCTTGATCCTTTCTTTCAACTTCATTTTTTCTACTTCTAGACCACTAATGGAGTCATCCAGAGAATCCCCGGTTTCTCTGTGAATTTTAGAAATCTGGGAAGGCCGCATATCTCTTAGTTCAACCTATGAATGTGATTTTAATTTCTTATTCTTTATATCACCTTTTTCAATAATTAATTTCTTGGATTCCATGTCAAAGACAATGCTCTGAAAATAAAATGATTCTTCTTCATTGAAAATTTCATTCTCAATGATCTCTAATGATGAATTTTGATGGGTCGTGTTTCCCAGTTGATCAATGGTGGGAAAATTTTTCTTGATGTCCGCCTCGAGCTCCATGTGTTCAAGAGAGAAGCTGTTGATTTATTTTTCTATGAGGTTTTCTTCTTCTTTCACAACATTCTTCCTCTTTCACACCATTCTTCCTCTTCTTTCTCAAAGGGAGCTTTTGCAAGCTCTCGATTTTTTTCGAAGGGGGATTATTTTCTCCTCCGCTGCTTCTGAAAAAATTGTGGTGAAAGAGAGATAGGGGAATGGTATTGAAGTTGAATAATATGCTGAATCAATATGTATTTCTCAATGCACCATGAAACTAGGTCTTTACAGTTGAATACTCCAGGGAGATGAATAGTAAGAATACGCTTTGGACCACTGAAATTTTTGGTCTTCATGCCCCAAAATATTCAAAGTATCACCACATAAATATTGTCAAGTTGTTGCTTCCATAGGTTGACGAGAGTGTTCTTTTAACTATATAATAATTGAAATGAGTCCCTTGAGAGAGATACAATTAATATAACCTTTGGAAAATTGTGCGTTAATGCAATTTAATGAAAAATATCCTCAAGCCCTTCACTTATTAATGATGATATTTATGGAACATGCATGATCATTTATTAGCATTAAACCATACTAAATGCATTTTGGGAAAATCATGAAGATGGCGAGGGAAACGAGAGAAATTTGAATTTGGGAACTTTTGTGAAACTGCCAACCCGTAGTTGCGAATGATCGAAAATAGGCTAAGTGTTTCACTCCAATCAATCGGGATTGATACAAGAAAAATGAGATACTTAGGAACTCGGTAAGTCCAATGGTCATAATGTATATCATATATCTTTAGGTGAAAAATGGATATCACTAAACTTGGAATATGAAATCTTGAACCCGTGAACCCGGGATTGGAAAAATGGTTAAGTACATAATAACACGACGGTCGGTCGGAATCATGATATGGGAATATGGATGGAGGTGAGAAATTGTGAGTCCACCAACCCACGAACTTGTCAATTTTGAAATGTGACCTAGTATAGTAACAAGAAAAAGAAAAGAGAGGGGAGAAAATAAAAGGGGAGTGGGGGTAAGTATAGAAGAGGAAAATAAATGGAAAAAATAAGTTGGGAAAATAGAAAAGGGGAGGGAAATTTCGGAAGAGGAAATTGATCTCAAGAAGGCCCTTGACATCTATTCTTTGCATGACTAAGAGTAAAGAGTGATTTTCTTGTGTTTTCAAAAAACAAAACTTCTTTGGGATAGAACTAAACTATCAAGACAATGAACTCTATTTTAGCCTCTTGTGCCAAGAAACTTAAAACTTGTGTCACCCAATTTGTGTACTTTGAAAGAAAAATAGGGTTTATGGTTTACATTATGAATTTATTATGGAAAAAAGTGGATGCGTGAGTCATATTTCAGTCCAGAAATCCTCCCATATCATTAAGTCATGCAAATAGTCTATCCATGTCAAATTTAAGTGCATAGATAAACAATTTGTGAAAATCTCAACGTTGGCCCCATTCATGAGAGGTCACTGACTTTGCCCATGTCTAGTCCTAGTACAATGTTTGTTTGTTTTTCCCTTTTAAAATTTCTTTGACACACACATTCCCTTATCTAGTACTACAAGGACATGTAATGACGTTGATAAACAAGTACTAGTTGATAAATTACACAAGCTTCATCAATTTTTTTTTTTTTTTTGCTCTCATCTAAGTACTTCTTTGCTCCATAAATTAAAGACTATTAGTAGAAAATCATTATTTAAACAAGAAATGTCATCTAGCACCTTCTTCTTTCCACCAAACACATGTATACCAACTATTCACAAGTCATTGTTGCCGATGTCTAGTCCTAGTACAATGTCTTTTCATTTTTCTTTTTAAAATTCATTCGACCCACATGTTCCCACATCTACTACTTCAAGGACATGTAATAACATTGATAAACAAGTACTAGTTGATAAATTTCACAATCTTCATCAGTTATTTCTTGTCTTTTTTTCCCTCTCATCTAAGTACTTCTTTGCTCCATCAATTAAAGACTATTAGTACAGAATCATTATTTAAATATGAAATGTCATCTAGTGCCTTATTCTTGCCACCAAACGCATGGGCCTAATTGGAATGATGTTGGTTTTGAACAACATAGACGATGAAAATAAAGAGCATGATCATGACGATGGGTATATTGTTGGGAGTTCCATGCACGACATTAATCTGAGAAAGTTCGAACGAAACGAGGTCATGATTGAATATATAGAGTGGGTGTGTGAGTCATCTTTGAGTTTGGAAACCCTTCCATATCATCAATGCATGAATATTTAAATATGAAACTACCATGACACCATAATGATATTTAAATATGACACTACCATGAAACCATAATGATGCCATCGATGCATGCAATACTTAGCGACATTGATACAACAACATCTCAACATGCATAATTTTATGGTTTTGATTAAACAATGAATGAAAAGAGGGATTTTTCATCATAAATATGACACACATACGTTGTATATACAATGGAGAACTTGAAAAAAAAATGAAAAAAGATGATGAAAACTTAAAAATCGTGTCACCCAATTTGTGACGTACTTTGAAAGAAAAATAGGGTCTATGGTTTACATGATGAATTGATGATGGAAACAAGTGGGTGTGTGGGTCATATTTGAGTCTAGAAACCCTCCCATATCGTTAAGGTATGCAAATAGTCTATCCATGTCAAATTTTAGTGCATACAAAAACAATTTCAAAAAATTTCAATGTTGGCCCCATTCATAGATCACTATTGCCCATGTCTAGATCTAGTACAATGTTTTTTCATTGTTCCTTTTAAAATTCGATCGACACACACATTCCTGATCATAGTACTACAAGGAAATGTAATAACATCAATAAACAAGTACTAGTTGATAAACTGCATAATATTTATCAATTATTTCTTGTCTTTTTTTTTTTCTCTCATCTAAGTACTTCTTTGCTCCATAAATTAAAGACTATTAGTATGAAATCATTATTTAAATACAAAATGTCATCTAGCTCCTTCTTCTTGCCACCAAACACATTGGTGTAATTGGCATTATTATGGTTTTGAACAACATATGCGATGAAAATAAAGAGCACAACCATGACGATGGGTATATTGTTCAGAGTTCCATGTGCAACATTAATCTGAGAAAGTTCGAACGAAATGAGGTCGGGATCAAATATATAGAGTGGGTGTGTGATTCATATTTGAGTCTAGAAACCCTCCCATATTGTCAATACACGCATATTTAAATATGAAACTAACATGACACGATAACGATATTTAAATATGACACTACCATGACACCATAATGATGTCATTGACGCATGCAATACTTAGCGACATTGATACAACACCATCTTGACATGCATATTTTTATGGTGTTGATTAAAAAATGAATGAAAACTGGGATTTTTCATCAAAACTATGACACACATACATTGTATATACAATGTAGAACTTGAAAGAAAAATGAAAAAAAGGCTGATCCAAACTTAAAACTTGTGTCACCCAACTTGTGTACTTTGAAAGAAAAATAGGGTTTATGATTTACATGATGAATTGATAATGGAAACAAGTGGGTGTGAGTCATATTTGAGTCCAAAAACCCTCCCATATTTTTAAGTCATGCAAATAGTCTATCCATGTCAAATTTCAATACATACAGAAACAGTTTTGTTATCACTGAAATTTCGTCCGCACATGGTTACAAGAACTCAGCATCGTCAAACAATGATGAAGTCATCCATGGACCTGAATTAACACCAAACCATTCATAAAAGGGTCAAAAACTATACAAAGTAGTGAAAAATTGAAGCGCTCTATGAAGACACTGGGCGCGCACGCACATGCACGGAACAGGAACGCAGAAATCACGCACATGCACACGATGCATGACTGTTATCAAAAAACGTTGTGCACTTGTGAAACGATGCATTTATGAGAGTGGTTGGCCTCCCACCCACTTATGGTTCATCTCCCAAGCCGATTGGACACTCATATCTAGACTGGATTCGACTAGATGGCTGGTCAAAGACCTAGAAATGCCCTAATTAGCCTCTTTTCACACTACAAACTGGTTGAAAAATAGCTCGAAGGAATGCTATAAAAAGGCCATGGATACACTTCATTTTTCAAGGAATTCAAAGCAAAGTTATGCTTCCATTATTCTCTTGAGGACTCAATCCTTGCCAAGAGTATATTTGCACCATTGCATTGGGCAATCTATATCACCCCTTGAGTGGATTTGCAAAGAGTTCTTTCATCATTTTCCATTTTTATTTGTTGTAAGAAGAGCTTGCTAGTGGGGGTCCAAGAGCCCTCCCTTGGAGGAATAAGGGACTCATAGTCCCCTTTCTTCTTGGTGTATTCTTTCACTAATCGATCAACCTCATCATTGGTGACATGGGTCTTATTGTTCTTTTTGTTTCTATGTCCCTATGTTCATGAATTTAGTTGTTATTGCATTTCTTAGTTTAATTCTTAATTGTTTTTTTTTATTTCTTTCTCGAACTCTGTTCCTTGCAGTTGTCCTGCTTAGCAGACCCAACTGAGCTTGCAAGCACCTCTATTTTTCTCACTAATGTGACGGAAGAGGCGCAACAAGTTTGAAAAAATTTCAACATTAGCCCCATTCACAGGTCATTGCTGCCCATGTCTAGTCCTAGTACAATGTCTTTTCATTGTTCCTTTTAAAATTAATTCGACACACAAGTTCCCACATTTATTCCGACAAGGACATGTAATAATTTCGATAAACAAGTACTAGTTGATAAATTGCACAAGCTTCATCAGTTATTTCTTGTCTTTGTTTTTTACTCTAATGTAAGTACTTATTTGCTCCATAAATTAAAGACTATTAGTACAAAATCATTATTTAAATACAAAATGTCATCTAGCGCCTTCTTCTTGCCACCAAAAACATGGTCCTAATTAGCATGATCCTAGTTTTGAGAAACATAAGCGATGAAAGTAAAGAGAATGACCATGACGATAGGTATATTGTCGGGAGTTCCATGCATGACATTAATCCGAGAAAGTTCGAACGAAACGAGGTCAAGATCGAATATATAGAGTGGGTGTGTGAGTCATCTTTGAGTTTGGAAACCATCCCATATCATCAATGCATACATATTTAAATATGACACTACCATGATGCCATAATTATATTTAAATCTGACACTACCATCACACCATAATGATATTTAAATCTGACACTACCATGACACCATAATGATGCCATCGACACATGCAATACCTAGTGACATTGATACGCCACCATCTTGACATGCATATTTTTATGGTGTTGATTAAAAAATGAATTAAAAGAGGGATTTTTCATCACAACTATGAAACACATACATTGTATATACAATTTAGAACCTGAAAGAAAAATGAAAAAAGGTTGATGCAAACTTAAAACTTGTGTCGCCCAATTTGTGTACTTTGAAAGAAAAATAATTTTTATGGTTTACATGATGAATTTATGATGGAAACACATGGGTGTGTGAGTCATATTTGAGTCTATAAACCCTCCCATATTGTTAAGGCATGCAAATAGTATATCCATGTCAAATTTCAGTGCATACAGAAACAATTTGAAAAAATTTCAACATTGGCCCCATTCATAGGTCATTGTTTCCCATGTCTAGTCCTAGTACAATGTCTTTTCGTTGTTCCTTTTAAAATTCATTTGACACACACGTTCCCACATATAGTACTTCACAAACCTGTAATAACATCGATAAATAAGTACTAGTTGATAAATTTCACAAGCTTCATCATTTATTTCTTGTCTTTGTTTGTTTCGCTCATCTAAGTACTTCTTTGCTCCATAAATTAAATACTATTAGTATGAAATAATTATTTAAATATGAAATGTCATCTAGCACCTTCTTGTATCCATCAAACACATGGGATTAATTGGCATGATGGTATTTTTGAACAACATAGACAATGAAAATAAAGAGCACGACCATGACGATGGGTATATTGTTGGGAGTTCCATGCAAGACATTAATCCGAGAAAGTTTGAACGAAACGAGGTTGGGATCAGATATATAGAGTGGGTGTGTGAGTCATCTTTGATTTTGGAAACACGGGTTCCCACATCTAGTACTGCAAGGGCAGGAAATAATGTTGATAAACAATAGCTTGATAAATTGCACAAACACTTCATTAGTTATTTGTTGTCATTGTTTTTTGCTCTCATCTAAGTACTTTTTTTCTACAATATTTTAGATATATTTTAGTACGTAATCATTATTTAAATACAAAATATCATCTAACACCTTCTTCTTTCCACAAAACGCATGGGCCAAAGTCCCATGTTTTCAAACAATTTCAACGAATATGTTATATAAACGAAAAACATGTTCATCGAAACTTTGTTGATGCAATACTATGACAACAATGATGTCATTTAAGATCATGATGGTATAAAGATGAATGAGCTTCTCTTGGTTTCAAGAATACTTTATCCTCTACTGAACAAGGCCAACCATGTGAAGGTGGAAGCTCATATGGCCCCTCCCCTCCCCCTCACATCACTCTCAATTCCCAAATACCCAATCTATAAAATAGAAAATAATCGAAATAAACATAGTAAGATTCATGCATAGTGTTGGCCCTTGACCAAGTTTTGAGGAAATCTTGGTCAGGAATGACCACTTTTTGGAATTCGATGCAGTAATCGAGGAAGGAGTGCCCAGGAAGAGCTGAGATCACAAATATCACTTGTTTTTTGGGTTTTTTGGACCTAGCAAGGGGTTCCTAGGGTTTTTGTAAAGGGTTATGGGATGTCAACCCATGGGTTATACCATGGTTAGGCCTTATTGTAAAAGTATAAATAATAATAAGATTGTAAGGATGTGTAGTAGTAGAAGCGAAGTCTAAGTGGCTTGCAAAGCTAAGTGCAAGTAGTTTTGGGTTTCTTAGTGCAACAAAATGTGTATGTAAGGCTTCGTGCTTGATAGAGAAGTGGGCTTTGTACAGTGACCTAGTTTTGGGAAGGAGGATCTAGCGCTTAGTGCGTGATCTCCTCTCCTCTGTGAAGATTTTCTTTGTGGCTTATTGCACAAGAGTTGATGAATGTAAGAGATTCATAAGAATAATAGAGAAGACAAAGAATTTGGTGGTCTTAGCCCCACACTGGGGTGAACCACATATATCTTGTGTCTCTAATGTGCTTTGTGTTATGTGTGTTTGTCATTTATCTTCTTAGTGCTATGTTATTATGTATGATGAATAGATCTGATAATGCTTAGTTCTTACTTGTGCTTTATGAATGAATTCTATATCTAACTCATTGCTATGTGCTAAGTGGTTGAAGTAATTAATCTTTATTGTTACTGCATCGATCTATTTTAGGGTTTGTTTTGCGATGTTATTGAAGCTAATGAGTTAATGCATATCATATTATAAGTGTTATTAAAGTACTTGTGAAGTATTGTAATCATAGATCTATGTCCCATATTTGTTATAGACACTTGAGTCCTGTAACCCCACCAGCCTCTACCTCGGGTGAGACTTCGCCTACTTCGCAAGTGTTGTCGAAAGGACCAGTAGTTAGGGTTTTGTTGGTGTGTTTTTGAAGTATTGATCCCTGGGTTTTCCCCTGTGCCAACAAATGGTTTTGTTGTGGGGATGTGAAACTGTGATTGTTGGGAACTAAAGTAAAGAGAAGAAAATCTCTATGCGTAGATCTATTGTTGTAGTGCACAGTACTCTACTTGACTTGCGAAGCTCTGTTCTAAGAGAGAAACCCGATATGAGGTAATATCTTGAAAGAGGTTAAGATTTGTGATTTTATAAGAGTAAGATAAGAAATTTTTTTTGTTTCAAAAGCATGAATTTAGGTATGTTTAATAGATTATGTCATAGTCTGAAATCTAGGGCGCAACAGGAAGAAAAAGTTGATCTAAGTAAAGCTAATATAAATGAAGAAATATATGTTATTCCTATGAATATAAATAATTTTTGGACTAATAAGTGGATGCAAACCTAGAAAGATTTTTTGCAAATTGCAGGTCCAACACTGTGATCCTAGTGCATTGTATAGGAGAAGATGGGGAACATACAAGAGGAAGAGAGGATTGACACTATGTTATAAATGCATAAGACTAAGACATCTTCCTAAGGAATGCCCTGGTATAGGTCCTATTTGCCTTTACTGTAAAATTGTTGGTCATGAAGTTGAGGATTGCCCAAGGATGATCGCTAAGGTTGAAAAAATGAACATGAGTCAAGAGAATAAGAGCATGTTAGAGAATTAGAAAGAGAAAGGATTAGAGGAAGCTCAGAATACATTAGTACAGTTAAAAGAATCAATGAATGTTCACAAATATGTTAGTTTACCAGAGATCATGAAAGAAAAACAATGCATAGGTACAAGAATAGGAGACTTCGACATAGACTGTGTCTTGGATGAGGAAACACAAGTGAATATTATGACAGAAAGCACTTGGAATTTTTTTGGAAAGCCTACTATAGTATATTCATTGGGAAGAATAGGATTATTCAAAGGAAAGATGGTAACCTTGTGTGGAATAATTACTAATGTACCTGTTATTAGTCATGGAACATCGACTAAAGAGGAATTTTAAGTCATTAAGTTTGTTGAGAACAATGCCCCTTTCCCTCTTTTGTTAGGAAAGACTAGGATTGAGAAGGATCAGATCAGAAGGAAAGAAGAGGAAGAAGCTACAAAAAAGAAAAAGCAAGAACTAAGGGATTTCATAGCTAGAAAAATAGATCAACTGATAGAAGAATGAGAAGTTAAGTCGAAGCAGTAGAAGGCAAGAGAATTAGCTGTTGAAATTGGAAGAGTGCAAGAAGGATCAAAGGACCTATTCATGCAACAATAAAATAAATCCACCCAAGAAGCGATAAGGGAAGGGATATTAACATCAGACCCTTTGAGAATATATCATTACTGCGAAGTCACTATGATAGGAGAAACTAAGAATACGAATGGAAAGAGGAATCCATAAAAAATTAGAGAGAATCAGATCACATGAAAGAAGGAAAGGAAGCTCGGTAAGAATAAATCCAAGTTAGAAAAGCTACAGAAATTTATAGAGAATACTTCGCAGGAGGCAGGCTTGCAGGCTTTGAACCTCGCCAGAACAACAAGACCGCGTAGAATGGGACTTTGCCTCGACAAAGATATATGACCATTGAAGGTGGCTCGACTGTTACAATGATGCTCCATAATGGCTAGGAAAATAATTTATGGGAGGATAGACCTTTGGTGGACGTTGATACCATGCCATAATAGACAGGTTCGCATTAATGGAAGAATTCCTACCCGTTAGAAGAATCTGTTATGACGATCTCTTATTTAACCCGTCAGACGTTGCGTCAGGACCACTTTTCACCATTTGTGATTAAAGTTTCTAACAGAGAACTAATTGTGTGTCAAGATGTGATTTCATAACCTAGACATCACCATCTTCTTGTTTACCCCTCATGTATGTTCGCCTACCCCAACTTATTCGTTTAAAAGTGAGAATGTTGGGTGACTAGACTGAGTTAAAGAAGTCCTTCGAATAGGTTATTAAGAAGTTTATGGCTGACGGAGCTATGTCTGAAGGTGTTCAGGAATCGTATACTAGGGGAATGTAGGATTCCCCTTCGACTGCATGATGTTCTAGCCATGCTAACCCTGCGATTGAACAACGAAGTAAGCATCGTAACGATCTAGCTAATTGAAGCAGATATCGTTGATCTTACGATATTATATCCCACCTTTGATTGGTGCAGTTAAGCGCGATAACATCCCATGGGACTATGAGTACACTTTGATCACTGTGTACATCCTGAAGGGGATACACATAGTTGGAAGCCAATTGGGACATATCCCATCCTTGAAGAACAATGACTTTAACCTTGGAGACAGAAAGAACTATGCCATGCTTTCCCCTCATAGATACTTAATGAAGACCACAGGGAAGAAGCCTCACATCATTGCCCAATCGTGGATAAAGGAGCTGGCACAGTCCACTATACTCAACGTGATGAAGATTCCTCATTTTGGCCGACATCGGTAGGTTAACGCTTGCGTTAAACTCCTCTGGTCATGATATCATGGTGGATACGTATGGATTGACAAGAGGATTACATGGATCTCACATTGATCCACCTGATCACAAGATTGAGCATGCAAGCACCCGATCCTCAATAATTCTACCAAGGGAAGGCCTCAGACTGCTCCCTGGCACAACACATAAAGGAGGCATACGACGAAGTAGAGAAGGGAAAGAGAGGCTACAAGGTAGCCTCTATCCTTGATGGCATAGTGTTCCTCACTTTCCAACTCATAGCTGGCAAGATCTTCAAAAGGAACCACCCCACACAGTTCATCGGGTTCATGGTGGACCTCGCATGGAAATGCATGGAGGGAATGCAAATGAATTGGGTGAGTTACCTCGTCAAGGAGCTTGAGAAATCCTATCGCGAAGCGTAGGATCAAGGATATGAGTTCCACTTATGCTGGCTACTCGTGTTGATTTCATTTTTCACTTGGCAAATTCTTGAGAGAGCAAATTTTCTAGAAATTGAACCATTGGAGCCATTGGCAGCTAGATTTTCTACATTATGGTATACGAATGACATGTCGAAGTAATGGTAGTCGAACGTAGTGTTCCATGCCTACTATCAGCAACTGAAGGTTTCCATAGAGTCATTCTCATGCATGCCACCACACACCTTGCACTGGTACAGACCAATTGCTAAGTTCCATGCAGATCGACATTTCATATATATCACTACATGTAGGGATGAAAGCAAGGAAGAATTCAAGTCATATTACAAGATGATTAACGAAGACATGGAGCATATCACCAAGGAATGGCCAAAGGAGTTCCGTATACCCATTGTAGATGCAGATCTCTCCGAATCTGATATTATAGGAATCCCCTTGGTCACCCGGGTCGAGCATGTCAGACAGACCAGCGTGAAGAAAAAGGAGGAAGTCTAAGATGTAGAGACTGATGAAGAAGAAAACACCTATGAAGGAAATGGATCCGGCTCCCTAGGAGGAGGAGGAGACTAAGTAGATGGATAGTGAGGATGGGATGGAGGAGAAAAGCAAGGAGAATGCGAAGCTACCTCACCAAAAGATCCACCTGTTGGAACAATAACTCCGCAGAAGAGGAAGGTTTCTTCACAGAAACCTTTGGCAAGAAAGAAGACCCACGCCAGCAAGCCCCAGATGGAGGCCATTATCATAGAAGGTGACATCAGCTTGGTTCGAGGAGTGATGGAGGATGATTTTGAGGACATCCTGCAGAGATATGGAGTGAAACAGGATGAACTATATGAAAGGATAGAAAAGGAATTGAGTGAAGTACATGAAGCTATTCATTCGGTATGCGTAGTCCCTACTGTGCCTTCCTTGCCAGAGACTATATATTTGGGGGATGAACCAATCCAAATTCTAACACTTGTAGATGCAACATAGGATCAACTTTAGAAATTTCAAGAAGAAAAGGAAAAGGCTACAAAATCCCTGAATAAAGAGAAAGAGGAATTCTAAAAAATCCATGAAAAGGCTACAAAATCCCTGAATACTGTGTAACCTCTTATGAAAATGAGAAAGATGAGTTTCAGGGAATGCTCGAGGAAGGCAAGGAAAATATGCCAAGATAAAAGGACCAATTTCTTGCAGAGCAGACTACAGTCAAAGAAGTGGTGAGAATAGCACTTTCCTCTATGCCAGCTTGGCACAGGAGGAACATGAGGCAGTTGAGGTTCAAGTGATGAAGCTCGCTGAGGCCATCCAACAACCTCAAACAAGGGTAACAGAGTTGGATATCCAAGTAGTACCAAGCACTCTACAGGAAGTGCAAGATCAGAGTGAGGAAGCTGCTAAGAGCACATTCGGAAGGATCAGAGCCCTCACCTCAGAATGAAAACAACTAAGCGACAAAAGTGCATAGACCTACGAACGCCTCACATAAGATCCATAGATTAGGAAGTTGGAAGCACAACTATAGGAGGTGCATCAACAGGCACTATTAGTATAGGTGTAGATGAAGTTACTCACTGTAGTTAAGAGAATGAAGAGATCACAAGAACAGTGCATGGTACAACAACAAATTACTACCATCCAAGGTAGGGTAATGGAATTCACGCAGAAGCTGCAACTTGTGCAGGATGAATCCTCCAAGGTGTTCGAAGAAATTGAAGGACAAGTCTCGCAACTAGACCAGGTGGTTGTGATAGTGGAAAAATGCCTGTAAGGGCCTTTTACAGAGTAGATGATTCAAGAGGTCATTGAGAAGAAGGCTTAGGAAAAGCAGCAAGTCGAGGCCGCTCGAGTGAATCTTGAGGCTGATCGAGGCCTTTGAAGTAGCGTTTCCCAGACCTCAATGACTCAGGATGAGTTATAAGTGAGTGTTGGGGGCCTGTTGGCCCTTGACCAAGTTTTGAGGAAATATTGGTAAGGAATGACCACTTTTTAGAATTCGACACAGTAATCGAAGAAGGAGCGCCCAGGTGGAGTTGATATCGTGGATCTCACTTGTTTGGTGGGTTTTGTGGACCCAACAAGGGGTTCCTAGGGTTTTTGTAAAGGGTTATGGGATGTCGGTCCATGGGTTCTCCCATGTTTAGGCCTTATTGTAAAAGTATAAATAAGAATAAGATTGTAAGGATGTGTAGTAGTAGAATCAAAGTCTAAGTGGCTTGCAAG
This sequence comes from Picea glauca, assembly GCA_000966675.3. Lineage (NCBI taxonomy): Eukaryota > Viridiplantae > Streptophyta > Pinopsida > Pinales > Pinaceae > Picea > Picea glauca. The sequence continues at coordinate 15,947 of JZKD02S0369247.1, forward strand.
GCTAAGTGCAAGTAGTTTTGGGTTTTTTAGTGCAAGATAATGTGTATGTAAGGCTTTGTGCTTGATAGAGAAGTGGGCTTTGTGCAATGACCTATTTTTGGGAAGGAGAATCTGGCACTCAATGCGCAAATCTCATGTCCTTTGCGAAGCTTAGCTCTATGGCTTAGTGCACAGGAGTTGATGAATGTAATAGATTCAGAAGAATAATAGAGAAGACAAAGCAGTTGGTGGACATATCCTCACATTGGGGTGAACCACCTATATCTCGTGTCTGTGATGTGCTTTGTGCTATGTGTGTTTGTCATTTATCTACTTAGTGCTCTATTATTATGTATGATGAATAGATCTGATAGTGCTCAGTCCTTACTTGTGCTTTATGAATGAATGGCAGATCTAACTCATTTTTATGTGCTAAGTGGTTGAAGTACTTAATCTTTACTATTACTGCGTCGATCTATTTTAGGGTTTATCCTGCGATGTTAATGAAGATAATGAGTTAATGCATATCATCTTATAAGTGTTATTAAAGTACTTGCGAAGTATTGTAATCACATATCTGTGTCCCAGCTTGTTTACATACACTTGAGTCCTGTAACCCCACCTGCCTCTACCTCGAGTGAGACTTCACCTGCTTCACAGGTGTTGCCAAAAGGGTCGGTATTTAGGGTTTTTTTGGTGTGTTTTTGAAGCGTTGAACCCTCAGTCTACCCCTGTGCCAACACATAGAAAATACCAAAACAAAAATTAATGAAGGTAAATGAAATTATGTGTTTGTACATGATATTTTTAGTTTACCACGTACTCTAGTATGGCGAATATTTTTAGGTTTCACATAATAATTAAACAACATGTAACATGGGATATAAAAAAGTTGCATAAAACTTAAAAACATGTAATGGACCCATGACATAAGTAAATTATTTTAAGAGAATATTTGATACAAATTAAAATATATAGTTACATACCTGATCCAACTCAACATTTGTATCATCCTTCTTCTTTATCTTCTTCTTCATCGAACTCAACATTTGTACCATCATCCAGTTTAAAAACGATGTTGAAAGTATTGACTATATCATCATTATCATCAATGTTATTTTCGAGCATATTTTCATCGACATCATCATCAAGAATTGCATTGTCTCCTATGCTTGATTCATATTCTTCGTCTTCTTCATATGTTGAACCATGATCTTCCGGATTTGTCTGATCTGGTGCATCTTCTTCTTCTTTAATATCATCTTTTTCATGTACATGAGTATACTTAACTAGCCTTCCTCTTAGATCATATCTAACAACAAATGACCAATCCCTCTCACCTGGAACCTTTGAGTAAACGACCTATTCACATTAGCTTGGAAAAACATAGTGATCATGTCCTCTTTCAAACACTGTTGTTTTAATCATCAAAAATCCATTGGCATGTTGAATAATAGTTCTCTCCTCATCACGCTCATGCATTCGTAACCTATACCATTTGATGTCGAACAAAACTAATTTGAAGGAATTAAACTCACACTCAAGTATATCATTCAAATACCCATAGTATCTATTTTCAGATTCTCGGGGATGTCTGTCACTCCTAGAGGAAACATTAGTGACCTGGAATACTGTAGTTATTCCACTATCAAATATTTTCTTGGTTTCATCAAATATTACGACCATTGCACCACATAACCTTTTGGTATTCCAAATACAATATGCCAAACATGTAAAAGATGCATTTTCAATTAATACACATATTTATATAACTTGGAAAGTATCTGAAAAAGACACACCTGCAGTCACATTAATATAATATAAAATAATTGAATAAAATGGGTGAATTTGCTTGTATGTTCATCTTTCAAACCATATGCTAAATCAATTTCCCTCTATGTAACATTGGCATAATTGTTACGACGATCTTCTCTAAGCAATTCAAATAATTGTTTCCATGATAGCCTACCTCCATGATGTTGTTTACATATTTCAATACATACATTCATCCAGTCAATATTGGTTGCAATGTATAGATGCACTGCATCCTAATCTTGAGCAACTAAATAAAAAATCACAATTCACCAATATTAAATATTAGTTATAACCATGGAAAATATTAATAATTGATGAAATAATAGATATTAATATATTAATGAGTATGATCATATACACAAAAAATGAAAATTTATATGTATTAATATAAATCTCCATAATTATTAATATATTACCTCTTATTTTTTTGATTCTACCTTTCCCCAATAGGTGCTCCTGATCTTCAATTTTTTTGATGGAGTTCACATTCCAAATGTGATCCACTGCATGTATAGTTGTCATTGCTAATTTACAAAGATACTAACTAATATACACCATGGATTGATATACCATATATCCCTCCACCATAGAACCCTCAGGACATGCTCTTTTTTTAACCAAATCCTTCAATGATTTCAAGTGCCTCTCCACCATCCATATTTACCTTGTGTGTAAAGGTCCACACATTTCAATCTCCTTAACTTGGTGTACGAAGTAGTGTTCTTGTGCATTGAAAAATGTTGGAGGTAGATACTTTTTCATTTCACACATTAGCTGAGGAATTTATCTCTTCTGATACTTTATATAATATTCATGGATTTATTTCAATGACAACCATCTACAGATCATGACACAAGAAAATAACATGTTTCAACATTATAACATAATATATATTACATTACAAGTAAAACACATGTCATTAAGTACAACAACA
>JZKD02S0369280.1:0-18674 GCA_000966675.3 Picea glauca
TCTTCTCTCCTCAAGGATTCCCCCTCAAAGAGGAAAGTGAAATTGGATTTCTATTAATAAATGTATCATTGTTGGTGTTGTTATTCTTTATATTATGTTGTTCTCCTCGTATTTTTTTTAATATTTCCTTTTCTTCCTAGTATAATACACCTTGTACCTTACAAGTGGTATCCAATCACATTACTTTATACAAATTGTGGGAATTTTATGTTTTAGGTTAGAGATATGTACTATCGATTTCTTTAAAGAACATATATGTGTCATTCACTAGGTAAAACTATGGCTCGGGAAGACTAGACACAATAAATAATGATAATTTCACTGGGTTATTCAAAATAAATGATTCACCTTGGTGGAAACCTTTTTAACCCCTATTTTTACCCCTTTGAGTAGTACCACATTGACATAATTTGTATATGACCATATCTCCCACGTATCGGTATGTAGATCGCAAGTCCCATAGGTCTCATGAAACCATCTCTAGCTCAACCGATTGACTTATTAACTACTATAGTGACACCTAGAGAAATAATTGAGAAGATATTATTTATTACCTCGGTAATCTGGTAGTATGGGTAAGGGTATGGTCGAGCCTCCTTAGTTGGAACCCTAACATATTGGGTTGAGTAATAATTTCAACCCTACACATATATCAGAGAGCTATAGCATAGGGAAAACCCCTGTTTGTAAGAACCATGAAAACCCTGACCCTTGGGAAGAAAACATAACAAAATAGAAATATAAGGGATATTTTACTACTCAACACTGCCTTCTACACCATGGTTGAAAAAATCCTACACAATTTTCCCTATTAACAATTTGGGAATTTTGTTATTGTAGTGTTCTTTAGGTTGGAGTATAACTCTCGAAGAGTAAAACAAATTCCATGGTACCTATCACTTGTAAGATTTTTTTTCTCCATGAACCCACCGACCCTTCCTAACATGATGCAGGAGCATCGCCAACTCATCAAGCGAGCCAGCACATCAAGCGAACATTAGCTGGATAAACAAACCCAAATTTTAAAAAGTGCTTTGGGATTGTAGCGGAGACCTTTAAATGAATCCTTTATGAAGGAGCGCCTTTTGTATATTGTATCAGACCTCGAGCCATACGCTCTTGTCTGAAGTAGATAGGAGACATTTAATAGATTTAATGCAGGTAGATAGGATTTATTTTCTAGATTAGACAGTTTTAGATGAAAGGAGGGAAACCGGATATAGACACCCTCATTGTATCATTGTAACATTAGCCAGCATTCAGGAGAGAAGAGAAAGCAGAGAAAATTGTGAAAACACCCATGTATAGGCATTTGAATTAATATAAGGAAGCTTTGATTCAAGCACATGGTTTGTTGTTTTCTCTGTGTGTTGATGTTGTGCTCATGAGTGTTTGTTTTCTGGATATGTATTTTATTTGTATATGATGTGCATGTGATTTCAGGTTTTAAACTGAATTCTGAGAGAGAATAAGTTTCAATTGTTTCTCTATCTGAGCCAGGAGATTCCTGCAAGGTGTGCAGTTGAATTCATCCGCAGGGAGTGCGTTGATGAAGGCCCAGTACATTAAATTTTGTTCTCATTCACCCGTAAGTGGGAGTGGTTGTTAAAGCCATGCAAGGAGTGTGGAGAATGTAGCAGAAGTCTCAGTGGTTAATCTGAGAAAAGGAAGTCAAGGATTGTTGCTGCAGGAAGTGCACAGAGTCGGAAGGATTCAACACTTGAGAAGTCGTTGAAGGTCGAGCACGAGGAGTGAGCGCAAAGTCCCTCTGAAGGAGTCAGAGAGGAAAATATGAGGAGATATAGCACCTTCGTGATATCGTGGAATATTTTCCAAGAGGTTTGGTTGAGGAAGGTTCAAGCAAGAGTTGCAAGCACGGGCATGGGAGAAAAAGTTATGAGAAAGGAGCTTTAGTCTTCTGAAGAAATCCTCGAGGAGGAGGAATCAATGCTCAATATTCATCGAGGAAACTATGAAGTTCCGATAGCCGTTAGATCTCAGGAAAGTTGCACAGGGTTTAAGCCCGAAGGAACAGAAGAAGATCCTGGAGATTCAGAGTTCGGGATATCAGGGTTTCTATGGTCGTGAAACTCTGGTAGAAAGGAATCGCGATCTGCGATTTCTCGAAAGGATCTCAGCCCTTGATCTCAGTGAGACATGTGTAAAGAAGCAGGGGAGATAGTGGAGCTCGGCTCATTAGAGAATCGAAACTTCCAGAACTAAGAATCTTGTGCATGAATTCATGATTAGCGAATTCCTGAGAGGATCAGGGTCTTTGATCACAGTAGGGATACGTGGCATGAGATCCTGGGGAGTCGAGATTCAAAATTTTTGGGTTCTCGCATACAATAGAATTTTTGCAGGAGAAACCACGATTTCGCGATACCCGATAGAGTGGAACAGGAAGCGGTGACGTGGAGGAAAGGGGTCACACGTGCATCGGGGTTCAGCATTTTGGGATTCTCAGGGACAGGAAACTCACGACAGGAGAAGTCATGAAATCTTGAAATGTGACAATCCACAGCCAAAGCAGCTGAGTTGATGCCAAGTGGCATCGGAGATCGAAGGATCAGAGATCCTGAGGATGTAAGTTTTACGCTTAGGTTCGCAAGTCCGAAATCCTGAACGGGGAGAGGACCATGGCCTCGTGGATAGCGGTCACATTTGAAAGAGTAGACGGAGGGAGCTAAGGTGCGCAGGGAGTGCCATCGCAGATCGGGAATCGAGGATCCTTGAGGTGAGTGATTCACTACCTCGTATGTATTGATTTCCCGATGGGGTAAATTCTCGATAAGGGGCAAGGAAGTTGTGGGCGAGTAGGCATCGGGATTCGGGGATTTGTGAGACCCGATCCTGTTTCGTCAAGATTTGCACGATCACGCGAAGTTTGATTTCCCGATAGCACAAGGGAAGATCACGAAGAACATTCTTTGGGTATGAAAAGTTTCGTTAAAAGGGGTTTTGGAGAGCATTCTAGCTCTTCGGGCCAGGGAAGAAGAAGGTCCTGGTGGAAGAAGATGTGTGGGGTGTGCGTTTGTGTCATAACACCCTTATTTTATACCAATCCCATTGGATTCCCCTCTTCACCCTATTTACCATGATACCCCTCATCTACAACCCTGTTTCTTTGTGGAACCACCTACCAATTTTTTCCTAGTCACAAATTTCTCTCACCCACAACCAATAAATAACTGCCTTGATTACAGAAAACACCCATAACAGTAAGGACATCACACACATAAATTTCAATATTATCTTCCTCAATTACTTTATTTATACTCTCAAGGACCAATATGCCACCATCAAAGAAACACTTGAAAAATTGTCGACCAGATCCATAAACCCCTTCTCATTTGATAAACCTTCCTATCAATAAGATGTTGAATCTTCCCATTTAAAAAACCCTCATTCCCATAACCTTCATCATGACCCATGTCTTCCCAATGTCGAGATGAAAAAATTTGATGGATGAGATGCCATGGGATGTGTCACTCAATTGGAACATTATTTATTCTTGCATGGCATAACTGATGAATTGGTCAAACTTTGTTACAATGTCCTTTCTCTAGATATTGAACACTGGAAATGGTGGAAATGGAAAAAATATTCATGCCAAGGGTAAGTTGATTGGACATATTTTGTGATCAATATTTATGAATGATGACACTCATACACACCATTTGTGGCATTTGACCAATTTGAAATAGTCTCACACAATGGAATACTTTGTAGCTTCCTTTGAGCACTCGGATTTTAGAATGGAGGACATGTCAAATGCCTTCTTCAGGGAATTCTTTATATGTGACCTAAAGTGTGAAATCTAAGCCTAGGTCCCAATGCCTCACCTCGATACTTGGTTGGAATCTACTAAACAAACCAATTATGTACAATAGGTCATCTCTTCACATAGAAGAAAACTCTATTTTATTCCTCTCCCTAGACCCCCCAATCTTTCCCCTTAGGCCACTCCTCTCAATATCCAAAAATTAAGTCAAGAAAAAATTGATGGATGCCAACTCAATGGTCATTGTTATAATTTTGATGACAAATGTTTTTGAGGGAACAAGTGTAAAGAAAAAAACTTTTTATGTCCTTTTTTTGGGATGTTTCAAAGAGGATGTTGATGTTTCCCCTGTCAACGTGCTACCCCAAGGAGATGGTCCTAATCAGCCCTCTGATCCTCCAAAAGTTGAAATGTTGATTTCACTAAACATTATCACTCACTTCTCTTCTCCCCAAACCCTAAATTTAATTAGCTACATTAAGAATAGAAAAATCGTCATCCTAATTTATAGTGGAATCACCCATAATTTTATCCATCACTGCATTTCCCAATAAATCAATTGCTATATCCATATAGTAAACAATTTTCAAATCATCATTCTCAATGGCAGTTCCATGAAATGTGGGGGCAATTGTGAAAATGTGTGCCTACAATTGGTTAGTAGCACCTACAATCTCATATGTTTTCTATTGACATGGGAAGTTGTGAAATTATGATTAGTGATGAATGTATATGCATTGTTGGCCCCATCATCATATTTTTTAAGGACATAACCATGGAATTCACAAATGAAAATTATATAAGTTCCAAGACATCACACTAGTCTCTCCTTAGACCATTAGTTCCCATCGCATGAAAAATATACTAAAAAAGGTCGTTCTTGCATTATTTCTGAACTCCATTCCATTCAAAAAATTGAGACACCCTTTGTGCATCCATAAATCCAATCTATACTCTCCCACCAAAAATCTAGTTTTAACACTCCCCATGGAATTCCCTCTCCCCATGACATATTTTATGTCGAATCCATTATTGGGTCCTCCTGATTATGGATAGGACTTCCTTCTCTATCTTGTAGTCTTTGAATCCACCATTGGAATGGTAATAATCCAAGAATATTATGAAAAAATATCTATAAACTACCATGGATATTCCACTCTAACATTTATTCACAACATATCTCATAAATAAAATGAAATCTACACTATGGAGGTTAAATTTATTTAGATTCTAGAATCTTTATTTGATTAGTTTTTTCTTATGTATGAAATAGATAAAATACAGAAAATAGAGAATAGTAAAATATAATCACACACCATCCACAAAATAAAATAAAAGAATTCTCTGGCAAAACCTTACACAAGAAAACCTAGCTAGAAGGTGACTTTGCTCTACTCTTTTTTCTATGGTATGTAAATAATGAAAGTACAAAATATAAGGAACATTATATGGAGTCACCTAACACTTGTGGCATGTTAGGATACTAGAGAACAATAACCTCCTCTATTATACTCTCTATTTTTCCAATCCTAGTTTCACTGATTTGCTATGGAACAAAATACAATAACATAGAATAGAACCCCTTCTCCTTCTATTGGCATGATATTTACCATAGCTCGATATCCATCTAGGGGTCGATTTCTAACTTTATCAACCCTCAACAGCAATAGGGTTTTGGATCTTATAGAATTTTATTGAAATTACATATGTGGATATCACCATATGCATGAGTAATGCGGGTAGATGTGGCATCCTCTCTTACCATGGTGTTCAATGCATTAGGTCAACTTGTGGGAAGCATAATTTTTGCATATGAGTTTTGATTGAAGAAATATTTTCATTGATGGAAAGGTCTCAATGTGTAGAATAAAATCTCTAGGTCAAAGCTATGCTAGGAAGGTTTTTACACCAAAAAGTTCCATTTGATGCTTCAAAATGGCTCTTGAATCTCTTAGACCCCAATATTCCAAGGTTGTACCTTCTACTAAAATGACCTCAGAAGTTGATTCCTCCAATTTTTTCCACTCTGGAAGCATCGATATGGATGAAAAATAATACAATGATCCAATATGGAAGAACACACCATCTATTATCGTAGGAAAGTACTTGCTAGTACAGAGCATTGATACTCTTACTTCAAGAAGTTGGCCTTGGTAGTCGTGCATGTTGTCCAAAATTTGTGACATTATATCCTCATCTAGAAGACCAATGCTATTTCTGATTCCAACCCAGCACAACACATTTCTAAGTTCCAATATTATTTCTAAGTGCTCTAGCATGTGGCACTCATCTTTCTAGGTTGGACACTCCCTATAATATTTCTCACACTGGATACTTTTGTTGCATGATATTCAAAGATTGTATGCATGTTGTTAAAAAGTGTCATTCTTATCAAATCTTCACCGGTAAGATGAGTACTCACCCTCTTACACTTTATCCTATGGTGAGCATCAATCTCTTTGCCAAATGGGGGATTGATTTTATGACATGTAAATTGAACTTGAATAATGGCCATCGATACATCATTGTGGATGTTGAAAAATTCACCAAGTGGGACGAGGCCTTGCCTACCATTTATAAAAATGAGACCATTATTGCTCTATTCGTGTTTAATCACATTATTACTAGGTTTGGTTTTCCTAGGACCTTAGTGACAGACCATGGGTACCATTTTCACAACAATATTATTACCGAATTAGGGTCATGTGGAAGTCACTTATCCAGCATGATGATGCAGGAGCATCACCGACTCATCAAGCGAGCCAACACATCAAGTGGAGATCAGCTGGATAAACCAACCCAAAATTTTGAAATGCTTTGGGGATTGTTGCGCAAGTCTTAAATGAATCATTTAAGAGATGGTGCACTTGTATTGTAAAGGGACCTTGAGACTTTAATCTCTCGTCCTTTGGTAGATAGTCGACATTTAATTTAGTTAATGCAGGTAGATAGGATTTTAATTCTATATTTGATAGCCTAAAGTCCGAGAGGGAAAATGGATATAGACACCCTCATTGTACCATTGTAAAATAATGGAAGCATTCAGGAAGAAGAGGAGAGAAAGCAGAGAAGAGTGTATGAAGAACACCCATGTACAGGAATTTGAATTAATAGAAGAAGCTTTGATTCAAATTCATGGTTTGTGTTGTTTCTCTGGGTATATTGTTCATGTGCTCATGAATGTTTGCTTTCTATCATACATTTTCTTTTATATGTTGTGCATGTGATTTTATGTTTCAAACTCATGTCTGAAGGGGAGATGGAATGAGTTTCAATTGTTTCTCTATCTGAGCGAGAAGATTCCTTCAAGGTGTGTAGTCGAAACCATCCACAAGGAGTGCATTGATGGAGGCTTAGGGAGTTAAACTCTTATACTTATTCAACCAGAAGTGAAAGAGGGTTGTTGAAGCCGTGCAAGGAGTGCGCAGGCTGAAGAGGAAGTCTCAGTCATGAGTTTGAGAAGGAAGCTTTGGAGGACTACTGTTGTAGGCGTCCGCAGAGTCAAAGAAGGTCGAACACTTGAAGTGTTTGCAGGGTTGCCGTGAGGAGTGCATGCAAAGAGATCTCTTTTCTAAGAGACTGAGAAGATGGAAAAATCTCAGGAGGGGAAAAGCCTCCAAATCTGTTGAAGGACCTCACTGGAGGTTTTGTGTTAGGAAATCCTCAATAAGGGAGGAGTGACGGTCGAGATCTTGTGGAGGAGATCGTGGAAATCTTGTCGGCCGTTAGATCCATCAAAAGTAGCGAGGAAGTTTTGGCCATGTCCAGAAGTTTGAGCTCAGAAGAGTGTGAGCCATTAGATTAACAATCGACTCTCGCCAACCATCAGATTTGGCTAGAGTTGCACCAGGGTTAAGCCCTAGTGGGAAAAGGAGTGTTCCAGGAAGGCATCGAGATATTGGAGGTATCGCGGTTTTGGAAATCAAGAACCTCGAGACCTTTCGATCCTCGAAACACCAACGAAATCATATCCGTGGATCTCGGACAGGACATGCGTCAGAAATCCGGAGCGAGTCGAGGTTCGGTATTTCGGGGTTTCCGAAGACAAAAGAATTGTTGCAATGGAAATCGCGATATCACGATATGCGATTGCCCGATATCCATAACATTGTGGGCCATAGGGGTTAGAGTAAAGGACAAGTGGAAAATTGTTGTTGGGGATTGGAGGATCGGGGATCCTGAGGACGCAGAGTCGATACACTTCAATTTCACGAAGTCCAAAGCCCTGATACAACAGGTATTGTGGTCACATGGAATGGGAGGCCTAGCAAAGGGTGCCTTCGCAGATCGGGAATCGGGGAATCGACAAGGTAGGTTCTTGCAACATCGTAGGTGTCAATTTCTTGACAGCTGAAAGTCCTGACAAGAGTGGGAGATAATTAGTGTTGAACTACATCGGGTTTCGGGGAATTGAAAGACCCGGATCCATGTCTGTAGGACTGGAAATCCCATGAAGTCCAATTTCCTGATTTGGATAGGGAGATCATAAGGAGAATTTATGTGGGTTTGAAAGTCCCAAAAAGGGATTGAAGAGCTCATTTCAGTTCTTTGGGCCAAGTGAAGAGAAGGTCCTGTGTGAGAAGCGTACCTGAGGGTGCGTGGTGTGTCAGAGTGGTATCAGAGTGGGAAGTTGTTTGGTTTCTGTAGCAGAAAAGAGGATTTTCCATGCTGCCCAGAAGAGAGAGACAATCACCTGACCTAGAAGATAGGGAGGTGCAGAGAAGAGGCGGGCCGACAGGAAATCCAGAAATGGAGAGGCAGATGCAAGACCTCAGAGAAAGACTCGAGGAGATGGAAACAACGTAGAGACACACAGCCAGTGTTGGAGATATAAGTGACTCCGAAGGCAAAGTTGAAGCTGAACAACAAGAAGAATTTGCAGCCGAAGATGCGACCAATGAGCAATTAATTAAGGCTATCGCCCGGATGAGTTTGAAAACAAAGATGCACATTCCATCTTATGAAGGGAATCTGGATGCAGAAGAGATTCTAGACTAGATTAGAGCTCTTGACACTTACTTCGATTATGAAGATATCGAAGAGGATAAGAAGGTTAGGCATGCTGTCACGCTCTTGAAAGACATGCAGCATTATGGTGGGACGAGCTTCAAGGAGATAGATGCTGCAAAGGCAAGAAAAAGATTAAAAGCTGGGATCGAATGATTGCAAAGATGAAGGAAAAGTTCATCCCAAGGGATTATCAAATCACATTGTTCAGGAGAATGCAAAACCTGAGATAGAAGCTGATGACAGTGAAGGAGTATACTGAGAAATTGTACAAGATAAATATCAGAGCAGGTCATGAGGAGAGCGATGATGAAAAAGTTGCCACGTATATGAATGGCTTGAGATACAATATCTAGGATGAGATGAGTATGAAAACCATCCGAATAGTGGAGGATGCATATCAAATGGAATTGAAAGCTGAAGAGAAGTTGAGCCGTAAGCAAGGTCAGCGAGGGTGAGGCAGAAGTCAGCCCAAAGGAAAAGCAGTTGCCCAGGACAAATACCAGAAGCCCAAGGAGGAATGGAAGAAACCTCAGGGTAAAATAGAAAGAGGTGGGACCTCACAGAGAGGACCATACATTGAACAGAGAGGCCAACATAATGAACAGAGGGGAGATTATGCTGACACAAACACTTTTCCTCGTACTAGGGGTAGAGGAAGAGGGAGAGGTGGAATTATCACATGTTTCACATGTGGGAAAAATGGGCATAGGTCGTTCGAGTGTCCAGAGAAAAAGAAGGACATTGGGGAAGCTCACATCGCCGAAGTAGGATGTTGAGGTAGCAGACACAGAAGGTGGAAGGTCACTGATGATGCATAAAGTTCTCTTAACACCTGGGAAGGAGGTGGAGGACTCATCTCAGAGGACCGGACTTTTTAGAACAACTTGTAAGACCAAGGATTGGGTATGCAAGGTTATCGTGGATAGTGGTAGCACAGATAATCCCGTTTCAACCGAGATGGTGGAAAAGCTGGATTTGGAGAAAACTGATCACTCGAGTCCATACAAAGTTTCGTGGCTACAAAAGGGACATAAGGTAAGTGTCACTAAACAATGCTTGGTTGAATTCAAGATAGGTGGATATAATGATAAAGTACTCTGTGATGTCATTCCTATGGATGTATGTCATTTATTGCTAGGGAGACCATGGCAATATGACAGAAATGTGGTTCATGATGGGAGGATGAACACATATACCTTGGAGAGAAATTGGAGGACATACAGGTTGCTTCCGATAAAGGAGAAGGAGTTGAAACCGGAAGTAAGCAATACAGTACTTGTCATGAGTGGGAAGGAGCTTCTCAAAGAGATGGAGAAGAAGGAAGATCCACAATTCTTTGTGGTCAGAAAGCCGAGAATTGTTCTGACTATCACAAGAGTGGACGATCTACCAGATGAGATTCAGGAACTGCTGGAAGAGTTTGCTGACATCACGATGGACATATTACCTCATTCGTTGCCACCTATGAGGAGTGTGGGTCACCATATAGACCTCATACTAGGGGCAAGTTTTCTGAACAAAGCTACATATAGATTGACACCACAGGAGAATGAAGAGGTAAAGAAGCAGGTCCAGGAGTTGTTGGACAAAGGACTAGTCAGAGAAAGCTTCAGTCCATGTGTTGTTCCGACAGTACTAAGCCCAAAGAATGTGTACCGACTCTAGGGCGATCAAAAAGATAACCATTAGGTACAGATTCCCATTGCCAAGAATGGATGATCTGATGGACTACCTGAGCAGGGAAAATTATTTTTCAAAGATAGATTTGAAAAGCGGATATCACCAGATTTGCATGAGAGAGGGTGATGAGTGGAAAACAACATTCAAGACAAATGAAGGTTTGTATGAATGGCCATTCATGCCATTTGGCTTGACGAATGCACCAAGTACCTTTATGAGATTAATGAATGAAGTCCTGAAAGAATTTATCGGGAAGTTTGTCGTCATATATCTGGATGATATACTGATTTTCAGCAATACCAAGGCTGAACACTTGAAGCATTTGTCCATTGTGATGAAGAAGCTACAGCAAGAGAAGCTGTTGATTAATATGAAGAAGTCCTCGTTTATGAAGACAAAGCTCATTTATTTGGGTTTTGTTATTTCGGCTAATGAGTTGAGGATGGATCCAGATAAGATGGAGGTAATTAAAAAGTGGCCATCACCAAGAAATATTTTTGAGGTGAGGAGTTTTCATGGTTTGGCTAGTTTCTACCGAAAATTCATCAGGAATTTCAATGGAATTAGCACAATGATGATGGATACAGTGAAGAAGCGGCATAAATATTTTCACTGGAGAATAGAGGCTCAAAAGAGCTTCAATCTATTGAAGAGAAAGATAACGGAACAATTGGTTTTGGTGTTGCCAGATTTTAGGAAGGTGTTCCAAGTAAAATGTGATGAGAGTGGCTTTGCCATAGGAGCGGTCTTGAGCCAGGAGGGCAGTCTTGTAGCATATTTCAGTGAGAATATGGATGAGGTGAAACTAAAATACTCCACGTATGATAAGGAATTCTATTCTATCATACAAGCGCTGAAGAAGTGGAGGCATTACTTGATCCCAAAAGAATTTGTATTGTACAATGATAATCATGCATTGCAGTTTGTGACTCAACAAGAGAAGTTGAATCAAAAACATGCTAAAGGGGTAGAGTATATGCAGAATTTTACATTTGTAATTAAACACATTTCAGGTACTGCTAACAAAGTGGCTAATGCTTTGAGTAGGAAGTGTTTGTTGCTGCGGGAATTCCGAGTCAAAACATTGGGTTTTGAAAATATCAGTGACATGTACACAGGTGATGCAGATTTTGCAGAGGCATATGAAGCAGCTGAGAACCCAGTTCTTAGAGATAGAAGCCCATGGATAGATTACATGATCTAGGAAGGATTGTTGTTTAGAGGAAATCAATTGTGTATTCCAAATTGCTCCATGAGGGAGAATCTGTTCAAAGAGAAGCACAATGGTGGATTAGCAGGACACTTTGGTCATGACAAGACATTCTCGAAGTTGAGCGAATCATACTTTTGGCCAGGAATGCGAGCAGATGTCAAGAGATTTGTTGACAGATGTAGAGTTTTCTAGCATTCGAAGGGGAGGAAACAAAATGTAGGGTTTTATCAGCCATTGCCCATACCAGAGAGGCCATGGGAGGTGATCAACATGGATTTTGTATTGGGGTTGTCGAGGACGCAAAGAGGACATGATTAGATCTTTGTCATCGTTGACAGGTTTTCCAAAATGGCACATTTTATCCCATGTCAGAAGACCAGCGATGCGACTCATATCACAAATTTGTTCTTCAAGGAGGTCATTTGACTTCATGGATTGCCAAAAATCATAGTTTCGGATAGAGATACCAGATTCATAGGGAATTTCTGGAGGACACTATGGAAGAAGATGGGAACTAACTTGATGTTTAGTTCTGCTTATCATCCTCAAACGGATGGACAAACAGAGGTGGTAAATAGAAGTCTGAGAGACTTAATGAGAAGCTTGGTGACAAAGCACTATACCAGTTGGGACAATGTGTTGCCATAGGCAGAGTTTGCATACAATGACTCAGTGAACTAGAGCACAGGCAAAAGTCCATTTCAGGTCATTTATGGCACGCAGCCAAGAGGATTTTTTGAATTGAGGGATTTAGAGCAGACTGCTACTAGCAGTGCTAGTGTAGAAGAATTTGTTGAGACAATGAAAGAACTTCACAGCCAGGTGAAGGAGCGACTGATGAAATCAAATCAAGAATATAAGCGTAGAGTTGATCAGTGGAAGAGAAAACTTCAATTCGAAGTTGGTGATCTAGTTCTGGCACATCTGAGGAAGGAAAGTTTCCCGAGAGGAACATACAAGAATTTAAAAATGAAGAAAATTGGGCCATGTAGGGTCCTGAAGAAATTCAGAGAAAATACTTATGAGATTGAGTTGCCCGATGGGATCGAAATATCTCCAATATTCAATGTCTCAGATTTGTATCCATACAAAGCTGAGGACACAGAAACAAGTGGTGAGCAGCAAGAGGTCCAGTGGCAGAAGCAGATTCCGATTGAAGAGAAGCCACATATGGAACGTATACTCGACAATAGAGTGAGCAAAAAGACCAGGCGGAAGCAATACTTCGAGTATCTGGTCAAATGGAAGAACCACCCAGTGGAAAATGCCAACTGGAAAAGCAAAGCAGTGATATAAAAGCATGGACATACCGTGCAGGAGCTCATGGATAGGAGCCCATGAAATTTTTCAATCCGAGGAGTATGATGCAGGAGCATCACCGACTCATCAAGCGAGCCAGCACATCAAGTGGAGATCAACTGGATAAACTAACCCAAATTTTTGAAATGCTTTGGGGATTGTTGCGCAAGTCTTAAATGAATCATTTAAGAGATGGCACACTTTTATTGTAAAGGGACCTTAATCCTTTAAGCTCTCGTCCTTTGGTAGATAGTCGGCATTTAATTTAGTTAATGCAAGTAGATAGGATTTTAATTCTCGATTTGATAGCCTAAAGTTCGAGAGGCAAAACGGATATAGACACCCTCATTGTACCATTGTAAAATAATGGAAGCATTCAGGAAGAAGAGGAGAGTAAGCAGAGAAGAGTGTATGAAGAACACCCATGTACACGCATCTGAATTAATAGAAGAAAGCTTTGATTCAAATTCATGGTTTGTGTTGTTTCTCTGGGTATATTGTTCATGTGCTCATGAATTTTTTCTTTCTGTCATACATTTTATTTTATATGTTGTGCATGTGATTTTATGTTTCTAACTGAAGTCTGAAGGGGAGATGGAATGAGTTTCAATTGTTTCTCTATCTGAGCCAGGAGATTCCTGCAAGGTGTGCAGTCAAAACCATCCGCAAGGAGTGCGTTGATGGAGGCTAAGGTAGTTTAACTCTTATACTTATTCACCCAAAAGTGAAAACAGGTTTCTGAAGCCATGCAAGGAGTGTACAGGCTGAAGAGGAAGTCTCAGTCGTGAGTCTGAGAAGGAAGATTTGGAGGACTACTACTGTAGGCGTGCGCAGAGTCAAAGAAGGTCGAACACTTGAAGTGTTTGCAGGGTTGCCATGAAGAGTGCATGCAAGGAGATCTCTTTTCTAAGAGACTGAGAAGCTGGAAAAATCTCAGGAGGGGAAAAGCCTCCAAATCTGTTGAAGGACCTCACTGGAGGTTTTGTGTTAGGAAATCCTCAGGGAGGGAGGAGTGATGGTTGAGATCTTGTTGAGGAGCTTGTGGAAATCTCGATAGCTGTTGGATCCATTAGAAGTAGCGAGGAAGTTTCGGCCACGTCCAGAAGTTCAAGCTCGGAATATTGTGAGTCATTGGATTAATAGTCGACTCCCGCTAACCGTCAGATTCGGTTGGAGTTACACCGAGGTTAATCCCTAGTGGGAAAAGGAGAGTTCTGGGAAGGCATCAGGATATTGGAGGTATAGGGGTTTTGGAAATCAAGAACCTCGACACCTTTCGAGCCTCAAAACACTAACAGAATCATATCCGTGGATATTAGACACGACACGCGTCAGGAATCCAGAGCGAGTCAGGATTCGACATTTCAGGGTTTCCAAAGACAAAGGAATTGTTGCAATGGAAATCACAATATCGCGATACCCAATTTCCCGATTTCCATAACATTGTGGGCCATAGGCATTAGAGTAAAGGACAAGTGAAAAATTGTTGTTGGGGATCGGAGGATCGGGGATCCTGAGGACACAGAGTCAATACACTTCACTTTCATGAAGTCTGAAGCCCCGATACAATATGTATTATGGTCACATGGACTGGGAGGCCTAGCAGAGGGTGCCTTCGCAGATCGGGAATCGGGGAATCGACGAGGCAGGCTCTTGCAACACCGTAGGTGCCGATTTCCCAACAGCTGAAAGTCCTGACAAGATTGGGAGAGCATTAGTGTTGAACCACATCGGGTTTCGGGGAATTGAAAGACCCGGATCCGTGTGTGTAGGACTAGCAATACCGCGAAGTCCGATTTCCTAATTTCAATAGGGAGATCATAAGGAGAATTTATGTGGGTTTGAAAGTCCCGATAAGGGATTGAAGAGATCATTTCAATTCTTCAGGCCAAGTGAAGAGAAGGTCATGTGTGAGCAGCGTACCTGAGGGTGCGTGTTGCGTCACATGAGATTCTTCCATAATGGGGCATGTGGAAGTCACTTATTCGGCATGTACAATACTCAAAAGATGATTCAATATGGATATTTTTCTACCTTTTTGTTTCATGATTGCATACATGCAGTTAAATGATGCGAAAAATGTCATTTATACAGACATAAAGATTGGGCACCACCTGCCCTATTTCACACCGTCATCATGGATGAAACCTTTTGTAAATGGGGCATTGATTTCATGACATGCAAGCCTCCATCCAACAACAGAAACAAGTACATTATAGTCTTCGTTGACTACTTTACCAAATGGGTTGAAGAAATGCCCACTTTCAATAATACGATCGACATAGTGGCATGCCTTTTCTTCAAACATGTCATCTCTCGCCTTAGGGCCCCCCTACAACTATTCTTTGACCATGGAAATAACTTCAAGAAGGAATTATTTGTGGAGATATCGTCCAAATTAGGATTCATCCATGAGTTCACCTCACCCTATTACCCACAATCCAATGGGAAAGTCGAGGCCATCAACAAGGTTCTAAAAATTATGCTTCAATGCATAGTTGACAAACACAAGAGTAATTGGAACTATATTCTTTCTATAGATTTTTGGGCATATCAAAGAGCTTTCAAAATAACCATTGGTTTCATTCACTTCCATTTAGTCCATGAAATCAAATCAGTACTCCCTATTGAGTGTGAAATACCAACATTGTGCACCACGCTCGAGCTCTTACCCAACAGATCACTGCTTGAGCAAAGGTTATTTTCCCTTGAATCACTCAATGAATATCCATGGAAATCCTTACAGAAAAATGAAGCATCAAAAAATAGTATCAAATCCATATTTTACCACCAAGTTAACCTTAAGTTGTTTACCAAAGGTGACCTTTTATTGGCCTACGATATCGTCCACAATAACCTCAGCCACAACAAGTTCAAATCCCTCTAGAGAGGACCCTATGTCATCCATCATTTCCTTACTATGCAATACTACATCTTAGGCCACCATGAATACATCATCGTCAAGGAGTTGGTCAATGGGTTATACTTGAAAAAATTTTACCCCCGAGCATAACCATTTTACCTTAGTTTTTCATTGCTTTCCTAGTTGTTTTTAGTCTTTTTTTATATAGCTCTCTCATTATGTGAGCCTAATCCAGTTACCCTGTGTCAACAAATGAATTATCTATTCCCTTATCACATGGGGTATGCGAACAGAGCCAGTCATTGGACCCAAAATATCTCTTTTGTATCTTGGGCCACTTACACCCTCGACCATGTTTTTCTCCACTCTAGAGTCATATGCCTCATCCTCGCCACCAATAACCAAGCCACATATCTTGTCACTGGTCTCCTCTTCGAGGCTAGTCACCTTCATATTTGTCAGATTAGCGTTCTATTAGATTCTTATCTCATTTTCCATCATCTCAACAATGTGTATCATTTATGTGATCCATGCTTATATCGTTACAAGTAGTACCCGCACACTAGGATTTTGAATTAGAATTGTCTAGTAGTACATTTTGGGTTGCTACAAAGAATATGAGAGTGATAGAACCTGAGGTTTGTAATGATGTGACCCATTCTCGAAGGATGGGAATGTTAAAAAGTTATACCAGATCATTTTTTTGAGTGTTGTTAACTAGGAACGTAACAACATTAATGTTAAGTTAGTTAAGGTTTGACTTTAAGTATTTTAAAGTTATATAAAGTGTCATGTATAGTTTGTATTTGATTTATTTAAAAAATATAGATAGCTTTATTTATTTAAATTTTTATAAGTGATAAACTTTGATTCATTATTGCAGGATTGGCGACCGATTTATTTTGAACAACATTGATCCCGATGGATTTTGGTGGCCTCCCACCTATTTAAACTTGCTCATTTTGGCAGTTTTCTAGTTTGGCAGTTTTATCCCTACTTTTCAGGTCCCTAAGTTACGAGGTCGTTTTGAGGCCCTAGCAACATTTTTTAGAGCTCAACCCCGACTTCATACAATAGAAATCCAGTGATCATATTGTCGACAAACAAATCAAGGGCACCAACCAGCAAAGGATCTAACTTTATCAAGTTGTCAAAGCAAGGCAACTCCTACACCAAGGCAAGTGGCTCATCCAAGGCCAAATTCAACAAAAATTTCCTCATCTTATGGGGGAAATCAATGCAATGGATTCCATTTCTTCATAAGCAAGGATTATTTATCCAAATGGATGTCAGTGCCCTCCCACCTATTCCAATTGGCTCATTTTGGCAGTTTTCCAGTTTGGCAGTTTTTTCCCTAGTTTTTGGGTCCCTCACCTGCGAGGCTATTTTGAGGCCCTAAACAACGTTTTTTAGTGCTCACCACAACTAGAATGACCTTTGATAGATAGCAGGAAAAATTTCAGTCCTCAGATAGACCTTTCCAATGGTCTACCATGCATCTAAAACAAAGATTGTATCCAAAAGTTATGACCCCTCGAAGTTGATGTACTAACTTACCCAAATAGGGCCCACATGAATTTTAGCTCTTCATCTCCTAGGGTTATGTTTTTTGGATGTCTAGGGTTTTTTAAATTCTTGTTTGTTGTAAAAATGACTTTTGGTTGTCATTGTAATCATATTCTTGCGAATGAGCGCAACCATCACATCTCTTCTAGGAGATAAGGGCCCACCATTCTAGCAAGATTGTTTCATCTTATTTCCTTATTGAGTAGAAACCAATTTTATTGTATATTTGTTATTCTATATTAATAATCTTTATTTAGTTTGATCTGCAAATATATTCTGGATCAAACATACATATTGAGGGCTTAGAGGCTAAGTTCTTGTGAGCAACATATGATGTTTTCAACAACAAATGGATAGTCGTGCATGATTCTTCGACGACTCATAAGCTGAGTAGATTTCATGGAGTGGGCTTCGAGTGGAAGCAATAAGCTTCTTTGGTCCCTCTTGATTGGATCAAATGCATCTTTCCAACAACAATGACATATATGGTGATATGGATCATGCAGTAATAGTAGTTCGGTAAGGAGCTAAAGATTCTTTAATTTTAGTTGTTGTTTGTTTGTAATTGTGATGTATCTTTCATTTCCATTTTGGGTATATTTCATAATAAATCATGTCAAGGAAACAAGAAATGGATGTCTATGTATGCAACATGTGATATTATTCTATCAAGAAGCATGACCATGCTTGGTTTATATTGCTCCTTCTATCAAGAAGCACAACCATGCTTAGTTTATATTGCTCCTTCTATCAAGAAGCACCATCGTGCTTGGTCTGTAATGGGACAATGACATTTTATATGATGATTACAATTCTATGAATTATTTTCTTTCATGGCTTCTTCATGTTCGTTCATTTGTATTTATGTCAAGTATGAGCAAGAGCTTTCATTTGTGTGTGTCTAAGTATGATTTATAGCTTTCATTTCTTTTGTTTGTCCTAATAATCTCCATAAGGAAAGATTTTTCCTTATCTATTAGATTTTATTATTATTAGTCATTGATTCATAAGAATCTTTTGCAAACAACCATAAATCTCACATTGTTTAAAGATAACTTGAAAAAGAATGTACTTTAATTAATATAAAATAACTCACAATTTAATTAATATAAAATGAATATACAAAATTGATATATATTTTATTACATTGGTGATGAATATATTTCCTTTTTAATAATAATCTATAAATAATTAATTAAGTAAAAATAGAGTTTGTAAAAATATATTAATAGAAACAAATTATGATAACAATTTGTAAA
>JZKD02S0369313.1:0-18673 GCA_000966675.3 Picea glauca
CATTTAAGATAAAAACTATCTCTAAATCCATATACTTTGGACGTGCCTCTAAGTCTTACAAACACCGGATTGACAATCATTTACACTCTAATTTACTTGGGTAGATTGGAGCTCACCACCCCTCTCCCCCCCTTAGTATATATACCCCTCCATTTCTTGCTCATCGTATCTCTCTCTCTCTCTCTCTCTCTCCCTCTCTCTCTCCTACATCTACAACCTCCCTCTCTCTCTACGCCTCTTTTTCTCTCTCCCATCCCCACTCTTTATCTATGTCCCCTGTTCTACCTCCCTCTCTCTTTCTCAATGTACCCCCTTCCTCTCTCTCTCCATATCACTCTCAAACTCTCTTCTACTCTTGTTTTATCTCTCCCTCCTCCCTTTCTCTCTGTCCTCCCGCCCTCTCTCCATCTCACTCTCGACCTTTATTTTTCTCTCATTGGCTCTCTCCCTCCTTCCCCTTATCTCTCTCTACCATCACTCTCTCTCTTTCATATATCCCTCCCTCTCTTTCTCATTGTACCCCCCTCCCTCTCTATCTCCCGCTCTGCCCCTCTTTCTCTCTTTTCATATATATAACCCCCTTCCTTATATTCCCCCCTTTCCTATCACTCTCTTTCTACCCCACCTATATGTCTCCCTCTCCCTCACTCTCACACACTGATGATGGACTCTTCTCTATGCTTCAACAATGCATTTTCCCACATCTACATCACCTCATGATAATAAAATATCTTAATCATAATCAATTTTTTCACTCGAGAAGTTTTACTATTATTTTAATGTATTTTCACGTCCAAACGATAAAAACTAACATAAAGGAAAACAAAAAAATCTAGGATAGAAAATAATAAATTATTTTCATCATAATCAAATCTCTTCTCTATCATTATCTCTCATCTCTCGAACTCTATCATGAAAATATGATCTATATACAAAAATATTATAATAGAGAAATACACATTTCTACTGGTAAGTCACCTTTTGAAACTTGATTTGGATATTTTCCACCTTCATGCTTAGATGTTGTATATGGAAAGTAAGGAGGAGTGAGGGAGGACCTCACAAGAGATTCATTAGAAGCAAAACCATTTGTTAATAAGATGAGGTAGATCCATTTGGAAGTACAAGAGACGTTGGAGAAGTAACAATAAAATTACAAGGATAGACATGACCAACATAGAACATAAATAAATTTTAGAGTGAGAGATAGAGTATGTTTACAAATAAATAAGGAAAGACTACATGGTCCTAGTAAAAAGATCAAGGCTCTACAGTATGGTCCTTTTGAGGTATTGGAAAAGGTGGGAGATAACACCTATAGAATCAATCTACCCCCATACATGCACGTTTATTCGTAGTGAATGTGGGTAATCTCAAACTCTATCATCCCTCCATGTTGGACTGAGAGGAGGAGCAAGTCCTACCTTCCATAGAGGATTTAACACTAGATGCTCAAGCAACGTTGGAATATGACACAATTTTGCAAAAGTGGCCCATAAATACAAGAAAGGAGTAGCATGACCTTTGGTAGGTTGGGTTGAGAGGAAAACTTCCAAGCAAAGAAAAGTGATACTCTAGCAAGAAGGTAGAGGAAAAATTTCTTCACCTCATTTAGTAAAGCTTTTGGGGACCAAATGCATCCCTAAATGTGGAGCTATGATCGAGATTGGATCATTATATTATTTGTCATCTATGTCAATTCTTTCAGAGTAGAAAAATTGGAGGAATCATATTGTAGGGTCATTTTAATGGCAAATCCCAGTTTGGAAAATTGGGGTCCAGAACCTTAAAAAGCCATTTTGTGGAATTAAACATATTTTTTTGGTTTTTCATGTCCATAACTTTTTCACACCCACTTGATGATGTTCTACACTTTGATACCTTTCCAACGATGCAAACAATGTGTCAGCTGAAGCTCATATGAAAAATGTATTCCTCTTACAAGTTGACCTATCATGTTGACCACCATGGCATGAGAGTATGCAACGTCATCCCCCGTTAGTCATGCATATGGGGCTATCCATGTCAGGATTTTTAAGATTATTCTAGAAGATCCAAAGCTTTATCAAAATAAAAGGTTGAGGAGGTAAAAACCTTAACTCTAGATGGCTATACGGCTATGTTAAATACCAGGCCGCTAGGTGGAGAAGTGGTTACATTCTATGTTATTGTATTGTGTTCCATAACAAAGAAGAACAAATAGGAGTGGGAAATTAGAGAGAATAACAAAGGGGAATAATGTTTTGTATCAACCTAATAGGAAAAAGGTATCAATTAATTCTAGAGACAGTACCTTCTCCTTTGTACTTGCATTATTTCCATACCACATAAATGAGAGCAGAGAAACCTTAACTTCTAGATGGGTTTTTTCCTGTAAGGGTTTCCTGGAAAAAATATTTTTCTTATTTTGTGTATGATGTGTGATTTTATTTTATTGTTCTCTGTTTTCCACATTTTTTATATTTCTTGCATAAGTAGAAAATCAATAACTAAATATTATGGGATCTAAAGAAATTTAACCTTCATAGTGTATATTTCAGTTTTATTTATCATATATGTTGTGATGCTTTGTTCAAATGTAATATCCACGACAATTTATAGATCATATTGGTATCATAGTAGGTTTTCTTTTGGGTATTTCTGGGAAGTTGTTGGATCCAGGAATAGTCTTAAATAGAGGTCTCAAAACCACTAGTGATGTTAGACAAGTATGTTCAAAACAACCCTCAAGATCAAACAAAAGAGATAATTGAGAGGTTGGAAACATAGATTTTCGATAGAAACCACAATATGAACCTCTTCATGGAGGCTCTATTAAGAAATCTTGGACTGTTCGGAGATGATGGAGGCTCTAACTCAGAGATCAAATCAGAGGGGAAATTGGCAGATCAGGAAGATACAAGAAATGAGTCGCCAAAAGAACCCAAGAAAGAGCGTCAGAGTTCGAGTGTTGCTAACCCTCTGCAATCCCTATTCAATATGGAATTGAAATTAGACACAAATCCATACGAAGGTAAGATCGATGCATCAAAAATGAATCATTGGTTGCAACAAATAGAAGTTTATTTTAACAGTCACCATATAGATGAAGAGGGAAATATTTCATTTTCTAGATTGAAGTTAGAGGGCCATGCTTTAAAATAGTGGGAAATCCATCTGGAAACACTTAGGCTAGAGGGTCATCCACTAGTAACTAGGTGGAAGGACTTCAAAACCCTCATCAAGTCACAATTCTACCCTATCGGGTATGCAAAGGAAAAATGGATCCAGTGGAACTACTCTAGGTAAAAGTAAGGGAAGAGTGTATAGGAGTACACCAACGAGCTCAGAAATATGTCCATCATGTTCAATATCTCTCCCAAAATCTTAGATGTATTCCTCAAGTATCTAGGGGATTTACACAACCATCTATGAAAGTAGGTGATTTTGTTCAAGATAAGGATGGTGGACAAGGCATGTGTACATGCATAGTATCATAAAACATAGTCCACAATAAAGGTAATCCAAGAGGTTCCAAGAAGAAAGAGATTCATGGATCTTCCAAGGAAGGGAAGAAGAAGTAAAAAGGGGGAAATGATAAGAAGATAACAACCACTACACACCGATGCAAAGGTATGAGAAACCATTGCAATCATTACAACATTGATGGCCACATTCAGGAAAATTGTTGGAAACTACATCCATATCTAAACTCTAGGAACCACAAGAAGGACGGAAAGAAAAAATACCTTCTATCCACATATTCGAGCAATCATGTGTGAGTGGACGCCATGTCGTCCCCCATTACTTAAACATGTGGGGCTATCCACTTAGTAGATTTATAGAAAATTCTAGAAGTTCCAAACCTGATCACTAATTAAGGTTTGAGGAAGTCAATACCCTAACCCTATAGGGCTATTGGGATATGTTAAATATTATATCACTACAAGGAGAAGGGTTTCCATTATTTAGCACTGTGTTATGCTGCATAGTGAATTAGAGGACCTAGGAGTTGTATTGTAAGAGAAAAAAAAAAGGAGGAGAGATTTTGTAGCAATCATACAGGCCGCGGTGTTAAAGGCAACTTCATAGAGAGTGCATATTTCTTTGTACTTTCATTTGAAGAAAAGAGAGTAGAGAAACCTCACCTTCTAGCTGGGTTTTCTCCCATATTAGGTTTCCTAGGTCTTATATTGTGTTTATTTATGGATGGTGTGTGTATTTTTTTCTCTACTTTTTTTATTTCATCTATTTCATTCATTTTAAGTAGAAAAACAATAATTAAAGAATCTGATATCTAAAGGAAATTAACCTCTGCAATAAATATTTTAGTGTTTTATTAGGTCTATTGTGACAAACTCTCTAGTGGAATATACACAATAGTTTATAGATAAATAATTCCCCACACTTTTCATGAGTTAGTTCAGAGGGATATATTAGTTGAGGATGAACTCATGGGTGGTGGTTAGTTTATATCATTAAGAACTTCAGGCTTAGGGGATAGAGACATGTATCAAAATCAACTAGTGTAACAAGACCTCTAGTAGGACATAGGTATGTTCCAAGGGAATAGGTGGTGAGTACTCAAAGACATCTGATAGGAAACCAAAGGCCACCCTATATACCACCTATACCATAGATTCAATAGACACAACAATGTAGTGTGAGTACATTTTCTCAATTTGGGAGGTATAATCATCCTCCTAAGAGCGGGTGTCATACACGTGCATGAACACACTTTTAGAGGAAATTCCATTTGTATAGAGTGGAGTTAGCTTAAATTAGATTCATACTACTATAGGTGATCTAGGTAAATCCCACAATATTCACGCGACAATGAAAAACTGCCAAAATGAACATCAATCCACCATATGTGATACATGATGTAATATAAAGGATATTGGTTTTTTATTATAAATAAATACAAGAGAAAAAAAAATTCCATTTCTCATAATGAATTTTTAAGATAAAAAATGATGGAAATTAATCAAGAAGATTTTAACTAAGTATAAATGACTTCCATAGTTAAGCAAGAAGTAGGACATTTAGTTAAATATTGAGACATTTTTCTTAATGTATGCATAAGCCAAGTATCATTGTATTCAAATAACTTGGGATCCTATGATGTAGAAATGTGTCTGGATTGGTTAGAGATTCATGACACATGGTTAGACTATATAGCTAAAAATATTTATTTTATAAAAGAATCGAGACATAAAAGAATCCTAGTAGAGATTAATAGAAGAGTATAATAAATATTCATTTTAGTGCTTCAATTGAAGAAAATACTGAGGAAAGGATGTAAACTATATTTTATAATAGCTATGAACAAGAAATATGATATAGTGAATATAAATAGTATATTCTTCTATCTGAATTATCAGATATGTCTCCAGAAAAATTACATGGATTATTTCCTAAGAGATATTTTAAGTTCATGATTAAACTCAAACTGAGAATGGAACCTACTAGAACCATCATGCACTAAGGATCCTTTGAAATTGAAGAAAAATATTGAGGAAAGGATGTAACATGTATTTTGTAACAACTATGAACAACAAGAAGGATATAGTGAATATAAAAAATATCGCGTATTATCTAAATTATCCTATGTATTTCGAGAAGAATTAAATGGATTACTTCCTAAGATATATTAGGATTTCATGATTGAAGTCAAACTGAGATTGAAACCTGTCGCAAATGATCCTTACTACATGATGACTCTAGAGTTGAGGGATTTGGAAATGCATCTCTAGGAACCCTTGGATATCGGATTTTTTCATCCAAGTATATCACCATGGGGAGCATCATTTATATTCCTAAATAAAAGATATGGATCGTGGAGACATTGTATTGATTATCGATAATTTAAAAAAGAAACGATAAGAAATCAATATCTATTGCCTAGAAACAATTATATGTTTGATCAAATGAAAGGAGCTAAGTTGTTTTCTAAAATAAATTTAAGGTTGGGATATCATCAATTAGTAATAATAGAAGGGGATATTCCTAAGACAACATTTAAGATGTTTTTAAGTCATTATGAATTTGTATTGGTTCCCTTCAGATTCACTGTAACACCCTAGTTTTGATCGCCATATTTGCAATGTATGTTTGTGTATATGATGAATGGTCGAGAGACAAATGATGTAAAAATGTAAATATTTCACATTAATAACATAAATACATCATTTTTTGCAGATGGAGAAGGACAAGAACACAAGGGGCTATGATTCCACAGGAGGGGAATCAGAGGGTGGATTAAGAACACAAGGTGATATGATTCCACGAGAGAGGAATGAGAGGGGGGATCAAGGGTTCAAGGGGGTATAAAGTAATTAATTACTTTTATTATTATCCCAAATCCTTTATTTTATTTTATTATAATTACTTTTTTTTATGTTTCCTAAGTTTCATGACCTTAGAATTAATTGGCAACCAATGGCAAGTGGCAAGTTTTAAACATGAAAATATAATCCTTACCATTTGGTTATTGCAGGGGTATTTTTTCCATTTCTCTTTATTGAGGTTACCTGAGAGCTTAGGTTGTAGAACCATGACCTGTAATGGAATGAGTATGGTTGTTATGAACTTGATTTGGAAATTATGACCCAATGCACGAAGAATTATTCACATTGAGAGATATCTATTACAATTTAGAATTGTTGCAATCCTTGATAAAGAGATTTCCTAGCCAAAATTTGCTAGAACCCTAGAGGGAAGTGGGATAGTCTAACGAACTATGTGGTAGTTAAGGGGATCATATTCTTTAGTTTCTGTAGGTCGATGGTAAAGAGAGATAATGGATAGGAATTGTTCTATGAGTTATCATACTATGATTTTCTAGGAAATTAGGCGGTGTGAGAGGAGTAGAGCTTGCCATAGGAGAGGTCCTCTATCCTATAACCATTACCAAATTCTACCTCCCTAATCCCTTTAAATTTACCTCTTCTCATATGATCTTTATCTTCATTCTCCAATCTCTTTTGGCCACATTTTCCCTTCACCTTCATTTACTCTTATCATATCTAGCCTCATGTCCTCACATATAGCATGAAATACCTTTGTTTGGATATATATATATATATATATATATAATGTTTTGATTATAATAACTTAGTATGGTAAGTCTCTTTCTTCCCCACTTTAAAATTATGGTGAGTGGAAATATGAATTAATTTATGTGGTGAGTAATAGAATCTCCCAACCTTTATATTATGAATGAAGGTCAAGTTTAACATTTTACTCTAGACCAAGAAAATTGACAATGGTTGAAGATATTGTTAGAGCTAATGCACATGAATAGACTATGTGAAGATCACATGGATATGAGACCCGATGAGAGGAGTTTTGTGGCAAGATGAATCAGAGGATAAATAACCATAAGATTTAGAGTGAAAATTATGATCAACAATGCTTCAATTTAGCCCTAGTACCCGAGTCCAAGAAATATGAAAAACCTCATGGAAATACAATAATGATGCATTAAAAGTTTAAATGTTTTGAATGTGGATAATATGGGGACAAATCCTACAAATTAAAAAAAAGGAAGAGCTAAGCCAAAGAAGCCATGAACCACTTGGAACTCAAGGAAACTACCAGAAATGCAATAAGAGGAAACACTTATGTAGTAGTGGAATTATTAAGCCTCTCTAATCCAGGTCAAAGGTATTATTTCCAATAAACCCTTCACCTTCTTGATCAACACTATAATTAGCCATCATTTCATATCTCCTCTAGTGGTGGCCAAATGTAAGCTAAGCGTTGAGAAGCTCCAAGACCCTTAAAAGATATAGATGGAAAACATTGTTAAGAAATGGATCGACCATTCAATTGATGGATGCGCGATAGACTTGGCAGGATGGAGAAGTGGTATATATTTCCATGAGGTGGAATTGGGAGATTATAATGGAATAATAAGACAAGATTATTTGGAACTCCATAAAGGTATCGTAGACTATTATGCAAAGAAAATTGAATGTGTGGACAATGACAGGGTAATTAGAAACATCATAGGATAAAATACTCTCATAGCAATCAAAAAAATCTCATCCATGCAGGGCAAGCATAGTGTTCATAAGGGATGTAAAGAATAATTCATTTATGTTGGTGAAGTTGTAGATTAATTAAACATTAAATAAGGACAAAACCCATNCTTCTACTCTTGTTTTATCTCTCCCTCCTCCCCTTCTCTCTGTCCTCCCTCCCTCTCTCCATCTCACTCTCAACCTTTATTTTTCTCTCATTAGCTCTCTCCCTCCTTCCCCTTATCTCTCTCTACCATCGCTCTCTCTCTTTCATATATCCCTCCCTCTCTTTCTCATTGTACCCCCCTCCCTCTCTATCTCCCACTCTGCCCCTCTTTCTCTCTTTTCATATATATAACCCCCTTCCCTATATTCCCCCCTTTCCTATCACTCTCTCTCTACCCCACCTATATGTCTCCCTCTCCCTCACTCTCACACACTCATGATGGAATCTTCTCTATGCTTCAACAATGCATTTTCCCACATCTACATCACCTCATCATAATAAAATCTCTTAATCATAATCAAATTTTTCACTCGAGAAGTTTTACTATTATTTTAATGTATTTGCACCTCCAAACGGTAAAAACTAACATAAAGGAAAACAAAAAAATATAGGATAGAAAATAATAAATTATTTTCATCATAATAAAATCTCTTCCCTATCATTATCTCTCATCTCTCGAACCCTATCATGAAAATATGATCTATATACAAAAATATTATAATAGAGAAATACACATTTCTACTGGTAAGTCACCTTTTGAAACTTGATTTGGATATTTTCCACCTTCATGCTTAGATGTTGTATATGGAAAGTAAGGAGGAGTGAGGGAGGACCTCACAAGAGATTCATTAGAAGCAAAACCATTTGTTAATAAGATGAGGTAGATCCATTTGGAAGTACAAGAGACGTTGGAGAAGTAACAATAAAATTACAAGGATAGACATGACCAACATAGAACATAAATAAATTTTAGAGTGAGAGATAGAGTATGTTTACAAATAAATAAGGAAAGACTACATGGTCCTAGTAAAAAGATCAAGGCTCTACAGTATGGTCCTTTTGAGGTATTGGAAAAGGTGGGAGATAACACCTATAGAATCAATCTACCCCCATACATGCACGTTTATTCGTAGTGAATGTGGGTAATCTCAAACTCTATCATCCCTCCATGTTGGACTGAGAGGAGGAGCAAGTCCTACCTTCCATAGAGGATTTAACACTAGATGCTCAAGCAACGTTGGAATATGACACAATTTTGCAAAAGTGGCCCATAAATACAAGAAAGGAGTAGCATGACCTTTGGTAGGTTGGGTTGAGAGGAAAACTTCCAAGCAAAGAAAAGTGATACTCTAGCAAGAAGGTAGAGGAAAAATTTCTTCACCTCATTTAGTAAAGCTTTTGGGGACCAAATGCATCCCTAAATGTGGAGCTATGATCGAGATTGGATCATTATATTATTTGTCATCTATGTCAATTCTTTCAGAGTAGAAAAATTGGAGGAATCATATTGTAGGGTCATTTTAATGGCAAATCCCAGTTTGGAAAATTGGGGTCCAGAACCTTAAAAAGCCATTTTGTGGAATTAAACATATTTTTTTGGTTTTTCATGTCCATAACTTTTTCACACCCACTTGATGATGTTCTACACTTTGATACCTTTCCAACGATGCAAACAATGTGTCAGCTGAAGCTCATATGAAAAATGTATTCCTCTTACAAGTTGACCTATCATGTTGACCACCATGGCATGAGAGTATGCAACGTCATCCCCCGTTAGTCATGCATATGGGGCTATCCATGTCAGGATTTTTAAGATTATTCTAGAAGATCCAAAGCTTTATCAAAATAAAAGGTTGAGGAGGTAAAAACCTTAACTCTAGATGGCTATACGGCTATGTTAAATACCAGGCCGCTAGGTGGAGAAGTGGTTACATTCTATGTTATTGTATTGTGTTCCATAACAAAGAAGAACAAATAGGAGTGGGAAATTAGAGAGAATAACAAAGGGGAATAATGTTTTGTATCAACCTAATAGGAAAAAGGTATCAATTAATTCTAGAGACAGTACCTTCTCCTTTGTACTTGCATTATTTCCATACCACATAAATGAGAGCAGAGAAACCTTAACTTCTAGATGGGTTTTTTCCTGTAAGGGTTTCCTGGAAAAAATATTTTTCTTATTTTGTGTATGATGTGTGATTTTATTTTATTGTTCTCTGTTTTCCACATTTTTTATATTTCTTGCATAAGTAGAAAATCAATAACTAAATATTATGGGATCTAAAGAAATTTAACCTTCATAGTGTATATTTCAGTTTTATTTATCATATATGTTGTGATGCTTTGTTCAAATGTAATATCCACGACAATTTATAGATCATATTGGTATCATAGTAGGTTTTCTTTTGGGTATTTCTGGGAAGTTGTTGGATCCAGGAATAGTCTTAAATAGAGGTCTCAAAACCACTAGTGATGTTAGACAAGTATGTTCAAAACAACCCTCAAGATCAAACAAAAGAGATAATTGAGAGGTTGGAAACATAGATTTTCGATAGAAACCACAATATGAACCTCTTCATGGAGGCTCTATTAAGAAATCTTGGACTGTTCGGAGATGATGGAGGCTCTAACTCAGAGATCAAATCAGAGGGGAAATTGGCAGATCAGGAAGATACAAGAAATGAGTCGCCAAAAGAACCCAAGAAAGAGCGTCAGAGTTCGAGTGTTGCTAACCCTCTGCAATCCCTATTCAATATGGAATTGAAATTAGACACAAATCCATACGAAGGTAAGATCGATGCATCAAAAATGAATCATTGGTTGCAACAAATAGAAGTTTATTTTAACAGTCACCATATAGATGAAGAGGGAAATATTTCATTTTCTAGATTGAAGTTAGAGGGCCATGCTTTAAAATAGTGGGAAATCCATCTGGAAACACTTAGGCTAGAGGGTCATCCACTAGTAACTAGGTGGAAGGACTTCAAAACCCTCATCAAGTCACAATTCTACCCTATCGGGTATGCAAAGGAAAAATGGATCCAGTGGAACTACTCTAGGTAAAAGTAAGGGAAGAGTGTATAGGAGTACACCAACGAGCTCAGAAATATGTCCATCATGTTCAATATCTCTCCCAAAATCTTAGATGTATTCCTCAAGTATCTAGGGGATTTACACAACCATCTATGAAAGTAGGTGATTTTGTTCAAGATAAGGATGGTGGACAAGGCATGTGTACATGCATAGTATCATAAAACATAGTCCACAATAAAGGTAATCCAAGAGGTTCCAAGAAGAAAGAGATTCATGGATCTTCCAAGGAAGGGAAGAAGAAGTAAAAAGGGGGAAATGATAAGAAGATAACAACCACTACACACCGATGCAAAGGTATGAGAAACCATTGCAATCATTACAACATTGATGGCCACATTCAGGAAAATTGTTGGAAACTACATCCATATCTAAACTCTAGGAACCACAAGAAGGACGGAAAGAAAAAATACCTTCTATCCACATATTCGAGCAATCATGTGTGAGTGGACGCCATGTCGTCCCCCATTACTTAAACATGTGGGGCTATCCACTTAGTAGATTTATAGAAAATTCTAGAAGTTCCAAACCTGATCACTAATTAAGGTTTGAGGAAGTCAATACCCTAACCCTATAGGGCTATTGGGATATGTTAAATATTATATCACTACAAGGAGAAGGGTTTCCATTATTTAGCACTGTGTTATGCTGCATAGTGAATTAGAGGACCTAGGAGTTGTATTGTAAGAGAAAAAAAAAAGGAGGAGAGATTTTGTAGCAATCATACAGGCCGCGGTGTTAAAGGCAACTTCATAGAGAGTGCATATTTCTTTGTACTTTCATTTGAAGAAAAGAGAGTAGAGAAACCTCACCTTCTAGCTGGGTTTTCTCCCATATTAGGTTTCCTAGGTCTTATATTGTGTTTATTTATGGATGGTGTGTGTATTTTTTTCTCTACTTTTTTTATTTCATCTATTTCATTCATTTTAAGTAGAAAAACAATAATTAAAGAATCTGATATCTAAAGGAAATTAACCTCTGCAATAAATATTTTAGTGTTTTATTAGGTCTATTGTGACAAACTCTCTAGTGGAATATACACAATAGTTTATAGATAAATAATTCCCCACACTTTTCATGAGTTAGTTCAGAGGGATATATTAGTTGAGGATGAACTCATGGGTGGTGGTTAGTTTATATCATTAAGAACTTCAGGCTTAGGGGATAGAGACATGTATCAAAATCAACTAGTGTAACAAGACCTCTAGTAGGACATAGGTATGTTCCAAGGGAATAGGTGGTGAGTACTCAAAGACATCTGATAGGAAACCAAAGGCCACCCTATATACCACCTATACCATAGATTCAATAGACACAACAATGTAGTGTGAGTACATTTTCTCAATTTGGGAGGTATAATCATCCTCCTAAGAGCGGGTGTCATACACGTGCATGAACACACTTTTAGAGGAAATTCCATTTGTATAGAGTGGAGTTAGCTTAAATTAGATTCATACTACTATAGGTGATCTAGGTAAATCCCACAATATTCACGCGACAATGAAAAACTGCCAAAATGAACATCAATCCACCATATGTGATACATGATGTAATATAAAGGATATTGGTTTTTTATTATAAATAAATACAAGAGAAAAAAAAATTCCATTTCTCATAATGAATTTTTAAGATAAAAAATGATGGAAATTAATCAAGAAGATTTTAACTAAGTATAAATGACTTCCATAGTTAAGCAAGAAGTAGGACATTTAGTTAAATATTGAGACATTTTTCTTAATGTATGCATAAGCCAAGTATCATTGTATTCAAATAACTTGGGATCCTATGATGTAGAAATGTGTCTGGATTGGTTAGAGATTCATGACACATGGTTAGACTATATAGCTAAAAATATTTATTTTATAAAAGAATCGAGACATAAAAGAATCCTAGTAGAGATTAATAGAAGAGTATAATAAATATTCATTTTAGTGCTTCAATTGAAGAAAATACTGAGGAAAGGATGTAAACTATATTTTATAATAGCTATGAACAAGAAATATGATATAGTGAATATAAATAGTATATTCTTCTATCTGAATTATCAGATATGTCTCCAGAAAAATTACATGGATTATTTCCTAAGAGATATTTTAAGTTCATGATTAAACTCAAACTGAGAATGGAACCTACTAGAACCATCATGCACTAAGGATCCTTTGAAATTGAAGAAAAATATTGAGGAAAGGATGTAACATGTATTTTGTAACAACTATGAACAACAAGAAGGATATAGTGAATATAAAAAATATCGCGTATTATCTAAATTATCCTATGTATTTCGAGAAGAATTAAATGGATTACTTCCTAAGATATATTAGGATTTCATGATTGAAGTCAAACTGAGATTGAAACCTGTCGCAAATGATCCTTACTACATGATGACTCTAGAGTTGAGGGATTTGGAAATGCATCTCTAGGAACCCTTGGATATCGGATTTTTTCATCCAAGTATATCACCATGGGGAGCATCATTTATATTCCTAAATAAAAGATATGGATCGTGGAGACATTGTATTGATTATCGATAATTTAAAAAAGAAACGATAAGAAATCAATATCTATTGCCTAGAAACAATTATATGTTTGATCAAATGAAAGGAGCTAAGTTGTTTTCTAAAATAAATTTAAGGTTGGGATATCATCAATTAGTAATAATAGAAGGGGATATTCCTAAGACAACATTTAAGATGTTTTTAAGTCATTATGAATTTGTATTGGTTCCCTTCAGATTCACTGTAACACCCTAGTTTTGATCGCCATATTTGCAATGTATGTTTGTGTATATGATGAATGGTCGAGAGACAAATGATGTAAAAATGTAAATATTTCACATTAATAACATAAATACATCATTTTTTGCAGATGGAGAAGGACAAGAACACAAGGGGCTATGATTCCACAGGAGGGGAATCAGAGGGTGGATTAAGAACACAAGGTGATATGATTCCACGAGAGAGGAATGAGAGGGGGGATCAAGGGTTCAAGGGGGTATAAAGTAATTAATTACTTTTATTATTATCCCAAATCCTTTATTTTATTTTATTATAATTACTTTTTTTTATGTTTCCTAAGTTTCATGACCTTAGAATTAATTGGCAACCAATGGCAAGTGGCAAGTTTTAAACATGAAAATATAATCCTTACCATTTGGTTATTGCAGGGGTATTTTTTCCATTTCTCTTTATTGAGGTTACCTGAGAGCTTAGGTTGTAGAACCATGACCTGTAATGGAATGAGTATGGTTGTTATGAACTTGATTTGGAAATTATGACCCAATGCACGAAGAATTATTCACATTGAGAGATATCTATTACAATTTAGAATTGTTGCAATCCTTGATAAAGAGATTTCCTAGCCAAAATTTGCTAGAACCCTAGAGGGAAGTGGGATAGTCTAACGAACTATGTGGTAGTTAAGGGGATCATATTCTTTAGTTTCTGTAGGTCGATGGTAAAGAGAGATAATGGATAGGAATTGTTCTATGAGTTATCATACTATGATTTTCTAGGAAATTAGGCGGTGTGAGAGGAGTAGAGCTTGCCATAGGAGAGGTCCTCTATCCTATAACCATTACCAAATTCTACCTCCCTAATCCCTTTAAATTTACCTCTTCTCATATGATCTTTATCTTCATTCTCCAATCTCTTTTGGCCACATTTTCCCTTCACCTTCATTTACTCTTATCATATCTAGCCTCATGTCCTCACATATAGCATGAAATACCTTTGTTTGGATATATATATATATATATATATATAATGTTTTGATTATAATAACTTAGTATGGTAAGTCTCTTTCTTCCCCACTTTAAAATTATGGTGAGTGGAAATATGAATTAATTTATGTGGTGAGTAATAGAATCTCCCAACCTTTATATTATGAATGAAGGTCAAGTTTAACATTTTACTCTAGACCAAGAAAATTGACAATGGTTGAAGATATTGTTAGAGCTAATGCACATGAATAGACTATGTGAAGATCACATGGATATGAGACCCGATGAGAGGAGTTTTGTGGCAAGATGAATCAGAGGATAAATAACCATAAGATTTAGAGTGAAAATTATGATCAACAATGCTTCAATTTAGCCCTAGTACCCGAGTCCAAGAAATATGAAAAACCTCATGGAAATACAATAATGATGCATTAAAAGTTTAAATGTTTTGAATGTGGATAATATGGGGACAAATCCTACAAATTAAAAAAAAGGAAGAGCTAAGCCAAAGAAGCCATGAACCACTTGGAACTCAAGGAAACTACCAGAAATGCAATAAGAGGAAACACTTATGTAGTAGTGGAATTATTAAGCCTCTCTAATCCAGGTCAAAGGTATTATTTCCAATAAACCCTTCACCTTCTTGATCAACACTATAATTAGCCATCATTTCATATCTCCTCTAGTGGTGGCCAAATGTAAGCTAAGCGTTGAGAAGCTCCAAGACCCTTAAAAGATATAGATGGAAAACATTGTTAAGAAATGGATCGACCATTCAATTGATGGATGCGCGA
The DNA here is from genome assembly GCA_000966675.3 of Picea glauca. Taxonomy (NCBI): domain Eukaryota; kingdom Viridiplantae; phylum Streptophyta; class Pinopsida; order Pinales; family Pinaceae; genus Picea; species Picea glauca. The sequence goes on from JZKD02S0369313.1 coordinate 15,616, forward strand.
TAGACTTGGCAGGATGGAGAAGTGGTATATATTTCCATGAGGTGGAATTGGGAGATTATAATGGAATAATAAGACAAGATTATTTGGAACTCCATAAAGGTATCGTAGACTATTATGCAAAGAAAATTGAATGTGTGGACAATGACAGGGTAATTAGAAACATCATAGGATAAAATACTCTCATAGCAATCAAAAAAATCTCATCCATGCAGGGCAAGCATAGTGTTCATAAGGGATGTAAAGAATAATTCATTTATGTTGGTGAAGTTGTAGATTAATTAAACATTAAATAAGGACAAAACCCATAATCAAATAATTTCTAGATGTATTCCTAGAACAATTATCAATGTTTCCACCAATCAAGTAATTGAGTGATAAGATAAATCTAATTTCTAGAGAAACCCCTATACCAAATGTACCTTACATATTGGGAACTTATGAACTATGTGAGATTAAATTTCAACTGAATGAACTATTGGATAATGGATCCATATGCTAAGAGCCTTGCCTTGAGGAGATTGTATATTTCTTGTCAAGAAAAAATATGGAACATTGTGAATGACCATTGATTACATAATCTTAAATAAGGTAACCATCCAGAACAAGTATCCTTTACTAAGGATTTATGATATATTTAATCATATTAGATGATGCATATATTCCCCAAGTTGGTTTTAATATTTGGTAATCACTGAATTAGATTTGATGAAGTTGGCATACCAAAGGTTGCTTTCATAACTCAATAAGAGAATTATGAGTTCTTGGTTTAAATTTTTTCATTGATAATTCCCCCACTGTTCATGAGGTTGATGAATGATGTATTTTGGAAGAGTCTTGAAAAGTTTTTTCTAGTATTCATTGATGACATCTTGATCTACACTAATAATAAGAGAGATCATTAGGAGCACCTTCAATTAGTACTATAGAAGTTGCAGGAGCACATATTTTATGATAAGATAAGTAAGTGTGAATCCATCAACAAGGTAGTTCAGTATCTAGGGCACATAATATCTAAAGGAATACTAAAGGTGGACCCTAATAAGATAGAATCTATATCTAGTTGCCCAACCCAAAGGACTACAATTAAGGTAAATGTTTCATGGGACTAACCATATGGTATCAAACATTCACTAAACGTTTATTGAGGATTGTAATCCCATTGTAAAAAATGTATGGTAAGGAATTTAAGTTCCTCTCTACAACCTTTCATGAAGAGATATTTNTTGATTCCACCATCTGGCAACAAGCTCTGTGTGTGGATTATCTTGTGTCATGGTTGGTTTTCTCTAAGCCTTGACAGATAGAACCCCTGCAATCATTCCATGACCTTTCTCATTGGATCCTCACGTTCTCTTACTGTTGTCTGCGTTGTATTGGGGTTATAGCATTGGATGCATGAATTGATTCCCTGTCTGCATTATATGTGTATTCTAGAAATGAAAAAAAAAACAAATTTATTTCATGTCTGCATTTCTATATTGGTCTCCTAGAAGGGAAAAATCGTTTTTATTGCTTATTCTTGTCTGCATTATATTTGTATTCTGGCAATGAAAAAAATAAACAAATTTATTTCATGTCGTCATTTCTACATTGGTCTCCTGGAAGGGAAAAACGTTTTTATTGCTTATTCATGTCTGCATTATATTTGTATTCTGGCAATGAAAAGAAAAAATGAATTTATTTCATGTCTGCATTTCTGTATTGGTCTCCTGGCAGGGAAAAAACGTTTTTATTTCTTATTCTTGTCTGCATTATATTTGTATTCTAGCAATGAAAAAAAATATGAATTTATTTCATGTCTGCATTTCTGTATTGGTCTCCTGGAAGGGAAAAACATTTTTATTGCTTATTCCTGTCTGCATTATATTTATATTCTGACAATGAAAAAAAAAACCAAATTTATTTCATGTCTGCATTTCTGTATTGGTCTCCTAGAATGGAAAAACATTTTTATTGCTTATTCATGTCTGCGTTGTATCGGTATTCTGGCAACAGAAAAATGATTTGATTCCTATGTATGTATTTGTTCTTACTTGAGCCGATTTTACCCATATTGAAGACTGAGATATGCTTAACAACATCCTGCCACCAAAACGTTGTTTAAATACACACGTTTTTTCTTTTAAATGTTGACATAGACTGTTGTTTAAATGCCCACGAAGTCGCCTTCAAATTGATGATTGTTTTGCTGTGAATGACCACGGTTTTAAAATTTAAAATGGACTATTTGATGCCGAAATTCGCCCACATTTTTAGCTTTTCAATTCATCCAATTTCTTGTTGTGAATCAACCTATTTTTCCTTTAAAAACTTGTTTGTGTTTTACTATTGAAGGCCCACGAAATTGCCATTCAAACATGTGGCTGAGGTTGCCGTAAATGCCCATGATTTTTGCTTTAAAACGTTCCCTGAGTTGGCCGCATTTATCCATGATTTTTGGCTTTAAAACGTTTTCCTGAGCTTGTTGTTTTCACCCATGAAATTGCTCTGATAGACTGACTAAGTTGTTGTTTTAATACGCCCACGAAATTGCTTAAAAACATTGACTGTGTTGCTGTAGAATTCACCCACAATTTTAGCCATTTAATCCTGAGTTCACTTGCCAGAATGATCACGATTCGCCTTCAAGTTGTGGCTACATTTTCCCTTGAGTGTTTCACTACGTTTTTCTAAATTGGTTAAACCCATTATGTTGTAGATGATTATCAATGATATTGGTTGATTCCTTTCTGTCGACAATAATGATTTACCGGTTCATTTCCTTCTGATGATGATGTTGATAATATTGGTTAATCCCATTTGGTAGTAGATTAAAATTTGTTTTTTGGCCGAACCGAGTGAATTGGATAAATCCCTTTTTGTTTAATCCAAATCGACAGAAACATTAAGAAAATGAGGGAGTTAAATCTTACCACCGATTAAACATTTATTTACATTAACTCCTTGCTAAATTGTGACTCCACTTAACTTTAACTTGCTTCTTCAATTACTTGCCAACAAGGATGGACTAATAAGCAAGTTGAAAAAGGAATGAGTACTAATTACACAAATGATTAGT
>JZKD02S0369324.1:0-18673 GCA_000966675.3 Picea glauca
TGCAATCATTTTTAGGAAAGATTAATTTCGTCAGAAGATTTGTCCCAAGTTTTTTAGAAATGGTAAGACCATTACAAAATTTGATCAAAAAGGATATTCCATACCGTTGGGGACCCCAAGAAAGCCAAGATTTTGACTCCATTAGAAAATTAATAATAGAAGCTCCTTCCTTGATGAGTCCCGATTTCTCTCAGGATTTCACTCTTTACACCTTTGCTTCTGATCGATCTTATGATGTTGTGTTAACACAAAAGAATGCTAAAAGCAATGAGATATCCATTTCCTTCATGAGATCATCTTTCAAAGGAGCGGATCTTAATTATCCAACAGTATATCAATAGGCATATGTTGTTTTTAAAGCAGTGAAACACTTTCGGTCATACTTGCTAAAATCCAGAACCAAGGTTATTGTTCCTTACCCAGTTGTAAGAAACCTGCTAGTACAAAAAGAATTGGGTGAGAAGAGGGAAAATTGGATGACTTCCTTACAAGAGTATGACCTCAAAATAACCCCTGCACAAATTTTTAGAGGTCAAGGATTATGCAAACTAGTGGTTGATTCAGTCGAAAGGAGGGAAAGTTAAATTAACACCTTAACTATAAATCAGCACAATAGAAAACAAATCAATTGTGCACAACTTGCTTCCAATTCTTGGTATGACAATATTAAATTTTATTTGACACATGGATCTTCTCCTCGCTATCTTGATCCTAAAAATAGAAGATTACTAAGGCTAAAATCTACATCTTTCCAGTTAATAAATGATGTATTATTTTGAAAGAATTTTGATGGTGTTCTCATCCGTTGTTTAGACAAAGAAGAATCAGAAAAGGTACTATATGAACTTCATGCAGGTAAAGCCGGTGGTCACTTCGGTGGAGATACCATTGCTCACAAAGTGCTAAGAGCCGGGTACTATTGGCCCACTTTGTTTAAAGATGCCCATATGCTGTGTCGTAAATGCATAATCTGCCAGAAGGCTGCAGGACGGGTGAAAAAGGCCGCATTCCCTTTGCAGCCTGTCACTGTAGATTCCCCTTTTCAACAATGGGGTCTTGACATCATAGGAACGATTAATCCTCCTTCTTCATAGCAACATAAGTATATTATTACAACAACGGATTATTTTACCAAATGGTCTGAAGCTGCACCTTTGAAAGTGGTAAACATGAATCAGGTAGTATCTTTCCTTAATTCGCATATCATCACGCGATTCGGCATTCCCAAATGTTTGGTATTTGATAATGCCTCTTATTTCTCATCCCTTGATATGAATGCCTTTTCCTTAGAAAAATGGATTAAATTGAAATATTATTCCAGCTACTACCCTCAAGGAAATGGCCTAGCAGAATCAACAAATAAAAATTTAATCAAGATCATTAAGAGGACAGTTTCAGAAAATCATAAGAACTGACACAATGCACTATATAATGCACTTTGGGCTGATAGGGTGACACCAAAAACCTCTATTGGTAATTCCCCTTTCTTTCTCGTCTATGGAAGAGAAGCAATTCTCCCTCCACATGTTTTACTTCCATCTCTGCAATTAGCACAGAAATTCCAAGAAGATGATTGTACTCCTCTGGAAAGTCGAATCAATGCCTTATTAAAATTGGAGGAAGTAAGGGCACAAGCTAAACAAAATTTGGATCATCATTAATAGATTGTAAAAATATGGCTTGATTCAAACTCTTGTTCACATAGGAACTTTGATTCAGGAGACTTGGTTCTCAAGTGGGATAAACCTCACGAGGGAAAGGGGGAACACACCAAGTTCCATAATCTGTGGTTGGGACCATTTGTAATTTCCAAAAATTAGGTCCCAGCTCTTTCTGCCTGCACAATTTGGAGGGACAACCAAACACTTTCCCGATGAATGGCCAAGCTCTCAAAAGATATTTCTCCTGATGACTCTAGATGCACCTCTTTGTACATATTTTTTTGTTTTAATTCTCTTTTGTGTTTTTCGATTTTGGTTCTTTTCATTTTTCTTGTTTTCATTTGTTTCTGAATAAATTTATGTCTAAGTCACCATTTAGTTTGTGAAAGGAAAATCAAAAGTCTTATCCTAAAGAAACATTCGATTTAATTTCAAAGCACCAGCACTATAAATTACTGAAACTCAGATCAATGGAAGAAATTTTTTGTTCAAAATAGTGTTCTCAAATTCTCTTTAAAATCACGAGAAGCTACGATCATTATTAAAACTCTTAACACTGTCCAGGCTGTTTTTAAAGAAAACAACTCAAGTATGCCTTCCTGTCCTCAAGAGGTTTTCTTAACAGAAAACTAAGAATTCATATCATGATGAAGGTTGTCAAATGAGAAATTAAATTGGAAAAGATCATGTTTTTCAAAATCTGAAATTTTCAGCATCACCCCGCTCTCTTGAATATCATAAAGTTCCTGTCAAATTGTAAATAAATTATAGAGAGTTGAAAACACTACAAGGTGTGGGAAGTGTCTGTAAACCCATCGAGATACTGAACAAGTTTGCTGGCAATGGGTAAATGCATGCATGATTCCAAGGCTACTTCGTCAGGGTACTGAACAGGCCTGCTGGCAGCGAAGCAATGTCAGGTTTAAGAAAATTATTAGGTATGACTTTTTGGAATTGATCGTAAAGATGTCCTTCATATTGAATGGATAATTCTTGGACAGGGTAGAGGTGATAGAGTGGGTTAAATGACATCCCTGCCGAGTCTATGGACGCCTGCTAGCAGCAGTGGCCATGTCAACAGTACCAGAGGCAATTGCATAAACATTGTTTCGCTCGTAATCTAGATCTGATACCAGATTACATTTTTTGACGGAAACACATCTGATGTGGGACTATGTTATTTTCTAAGTTTTAATCAGAATGCTTGACTTGTTGTTGACTATTCCTTAATTTTTCAATCATTCTGATCCATCCTAACATGAATTTTCTGGTGATGTAGAGATAAATTCTTCACCCAGTACGTCGCCATTGTTGGCAGCCCCACATGATTTTGATATTTAAACAAGAAATTGCATTTTCTGTAGCTGCCTTCACCTCGATTTCGTAAACATTTTTTGAGAATTTTGAGATAATTACTGGGTTAAGAAACATTTTTATTAATTTCTTATTGTTTGTGCTTTAGTTTTGTTCTATGTTTGATTCATGACTGTAAGCATGAATCAAACATAAAACCTAGACTGGTGTTATAATTATATTCCTTAGAATGCATGTTTTTCAAGGTCACCATGCTTGCATGAGATCTAAATCCAATGTTTGAATAACCTCTTTCAGATGTTTTGGGGTTTTGATCTAGTTATTGTATGGTTCGATAGTTTGCATTTAATTTATTAAGAACCTTTCATACATTGTATAATCCTCTTTCGAATTTAATGGTCGTACCAATAGACATTCAAATCAATGCATACCTATTGTACTCATGTCCTTACCTCACCTCATTGGATTCACATATTAATGATCCATTCATTATACACATAGGGTTTTTGGTGCTCTGTATGTCTGGCTCTCATTACAAGGAATGGTATAGCATTACGATCAAACCCTTGGTGTTTACTCCCACTATCTATGCTATGATAACACACAGGCTTTGTTATGGTCGTTTTTCCACTATACATTCAAATTTGTTCTTGTTGCTCCTACCATTCAAACCTAAAACCATCCTGAGTTATCCATGCTACATTTTGGTTTCATTTGTCAGGGCTCATATCCTTCGCTTGGAGCCGAATGGGTGTTAGGATTTACTCTCTCATGAAGATGCGATTGAGGACTTAAAAACCCAAGGCTGGGATGTTTTCCTTAAAATATTTGAAGGCTATAACCTTCAGGTGGCACAGGCTTTCCCACAGACCTTCGATGGTTACAGAGAAAAAATTGGGGACACACAGTTAGAGTTAACCAAGGGGTTTGTAAGTGAGGCAATAGGGCTTCCATCAACAGGTGAGAAATGGTTAAAAAATGCATGAATCGAAGGAGTATCATGGAGCCTATTTATGACATCTCAAAAAATCAACTGTTGCGAAAAAGGTATTCCCATCTCCCTGGTTAAACCTAGGTGGCATAGCTTGTTGTTGATTCTAAAACAATTCGTGACCTGTGAGGGTCGATACGGATTGGTCTTCCTCTACCATATCTGCTTACTCATTCATTTCATTGGTTTTGAATTAAACATGCCATTTTATTTGTTGAGAAGTCTCTATAAAATGTCCAAAAGATATAAGAGACAGAGTGTTGATTCAAGCCTGTTCCATCACAGATTGATTAAATTCTGTTGATTCATCACTTGTCGACTGTGGGAGACTATTGGGATAATTTTTTGATAAGGAATGGTTTTTCCCAGACTGTTACTACAATAAAACCTAACTTAGATGAGCCATTGATTGAAAACCAACTTGGTATTTCAAGAAATGGACCAGACTTTCTTAACATAAACTCTTTAGACTCAGCGATGCCAAGTAAACCTTCATCTGTAGAATTTCCTAAGCAAGAGACTGTTGAATTGGAGGTAATTGACCCTCTTATGACTAAGATTGATGCTAGCCCAAACGTTATTGTAAAGCCGGATGTTGAGAAACCTTGCAAACAAACAAAGCAGAAATGCACAGACTTAGGGTTCGAGAACAAAAAGGCAGTTCACCTAATCGAGGTCGATGAGATCTCGATTCAATCGGTCCAATCGAGGTCGATGAGATCTCGGATCCTGAAATAGAATATTTTCTAGTTTTGGAAGATCTGGATTGTCAAGGTTACAGGAAGAAAGTTATTGTTCCTACTCAACCTTATGACTTTGTGACAAATTTTTCACTGTGCCTCAAAGCTAAGGAGGAGTTCTCTCGTATTAGGAATGATCAAACACAAATAGCAGGTAAGGTGGATACACCCATGTTTGACTGTGCACTCCATAGACCTTCCATCTCTCCTGTACAGTGTGATGTTTTCTTCCATTGGATCGAGTGGTATTACACTGATACCGAATCAAAAATCTTACTACCCATAATGATTTGTTGAGGCAAGAAAATATCGACTCAAGGCACATGCAGAGAAGAAGGTAAACACATTAAGAGGTCAGGAAACATAGTAATAAAAAACACAACCAGTGTGAAGGCGATAATTAATTCTGAACTACCCGACCCATCTTTAGTCAATTTGTAAAATGGTAAAATAGTTTTCCTCTTATTATATTATTGTTATCTATTTTGAAATAAGTCAATTTAAAATCTGATTTTATTGCTAAAATAATACTGGCTACAAAATCTTCGATTTTGTAGCCAAGTCTCTTTGTAAATAAAAATTAGAAATTGGTTATGATTAATTTTCTAATTTATTAAATTTGTTTTGTCTTTTCAGGAAGCAGAAAATCCGGTTGCAGATCATCTGGAGGAAATTCATTCGATTATGCATATGAATGATTAGTAGTCTCTTTTTTTTGTTTGTATTGTAAAGAACTTTGATCTATCTTGGATAAAAAATCAACTTTGTTATAAGTGGTTTCTAAATCCACTATTTTTGTAATATTTTTGATTTTGTGAGATCCTACTCTATCCTGGGATATATGAGTATGTGATCTCAGGTTACTTTAAATATTCTTGATTTTGTAAGTGAAGGACATCTTTGGTTGGAACAAATGATATGCATGTAATTCTCAAAACTATATGGACAAGTGTTTCACATTTTGGCTTTAGACCACTGTGGCATTGTTCCATCTATGTTTTGACTTTTATATTATGATATATTGACATGTTACACATCTTTAGCTTCTTTAGCATATGACATTTCATATTATTGAATGCTTTTAAAGTTTGTCTATAACTTGTTGTTTCAAAAATTATCATTGTGATCATTATATCAATTTTAATATCATGATTTATGTTTGATGTTTAGTTGATTGATAAAATGAATGTTTTACATTAAGATTTATGTTTTTGTAATCATTCATAATTATAAGATCATTGTACATACATGTCTACTATCTTGTTCTGATATCCTAGCTGTCAACAAACACGTGGAGTTTATATGGGAGGCATGAGGGCAAGCTTGTCATAGATTTCTCTTGCAGGCAAAGACAACTGGAGTTTTTTGGATCACACAGAGACATAGACACAGTATGAAACTAATCTCAGGTTAGCTTTATTTCCATTTAATTTCTATTATTTTACTTATTATCAAATATGACAGTTTTTAGATTGTCTTTGACCATCACTCTATCCTTGTTTCATAACATATTAAATTTAAGTTCTTAGATTTATGATTAGAAAACATAAAATATAAAAAATGTGCTTTCTTTATCTGCTTTTGAAAACAATTACCAAACATTGATTATGCAAGGTATCCACTAAAAACTTGCAATCTATAATTACTTTGTACATAATGACATGTTCATATTTATCTTTCTGTTGAATGTATTTGTAAATAATTAGATTAAATTTTATATATTATTATAGTTTTAGGACTAGTTAGTTTATTTCTTTTCCTTGTTTTAGGACCCTAGTTGGATAACAGAGCCATTAAAACCGTCAGAAAAGGTTACACCAAACGTCTTGGGTTATTTAGAAAACCTCGGTTTGGATCTATTCTTCCAGTGTGCGATAGGTCAAATTATTCGTCAACAGGTATGTAGAGGACTAGTGGATATGTTGGATTCACTTAAGGCATAGGAAAGGGTAGAGTGTGTAAATGTACGCCATTGAGCTCAAAAAAACTATAAGTATGTTGGTTATATATCCTAAGAACCTAGACATACTCCTCAAGTATCTAAGGGGTCTACATAGTCATTTATAGAAGCAGGTGATTCTCTTTAAACCTAGCACAATTGATGAGGCCTATGTGAAAGAATGATACCTGGAGAATATAGGCAATACGAAAGGATAACCAAGTGGTTCCAAACATAAATAATACTAATATACTTTGAAGGAGGAGAAGAAGAAGTGGAAAGGAAAGGACAATAAGGCAACAACCATTTTGTATTAGTGCAAGGATCCAAACAACCAATACAACCATTGCAATATCGACGATCACACCGAAGATAAGTGTTGGAAGATACATCAAGAGATGAATTTAAAGAACTATAAGAAGGATTCCAAGAAGAAGAACCTACTAGCCTTGGACTTAGGAAACTAGAAAGGGAACAAATTGGATGTAGGAGAAGGTGAACTTGAGTAGAATCCATCACAAGGAAGAGAAGGAGATGACTAAACTCTTCCATATTAATATCCAGGTCAAGAAAACAAAGGTTTATACTTTATTCAATTCCAGTTTACAAGCCAACCTCATGGAAAAATATCTAGTCAACAATCTTGCATTGGAATTCCATGATCATCATAACCCATATCCATTGGGATGGATAAATAAGGATGCAGAGCTTAAGCACTAAACAGTGTATGATCAAATTTTCTATAAGTGAAAACTACATTGATGAAGTGGAGGTAAATGTAGTACGACTTGATGTGCGTGGTATAGTGTTCGAAAGACTATACATGTATATAAGGGATGAAATCTTTATAAGGAGAGAAAACCACAACCACATGATCAAGGATGAGAATTATTGCATCCTGAATAAACATGAAGGTAAATCCAGGATCTCTTTGGTAAGTGATAACCGAGCCAATAAATTGATCAATTGTAGTAGGAAGTTTGTATTTCCTTTCTTAAGAGAGAATCAATGAGATGATGAATTGGTAAAAGTAAAGGAATCTTTTGAGGGATGTACGAAAGAGAATAAATGCCATTTAGAGGAGTTGTTTCTAGAATAAAGAGAAGTATTTCTAGAGACTAAAGGGTTACCACCTAAGAGGGAAGTTCAACATGAGATACAGTTGCTTCCTAACTCTCGATTACCAAAATATTGGGCTATATAGATATATCTCATCTTGGAAGTAGATGAATTGAAGAAACAATTGTTGCAACTATTGGAGAAAGGAGTAATTTGACCAAGCACCTCACCTTGTGGGTCATCTATGATCATAGTATCGAAGAAGGATGGGTCACCTATCATGCCCTTTAGAAATTTGAACTCTGAAACTATGATCTGTGGAATGACCTCTAGAACTATGACCTGTGGAATGACCTCTAGAACTACGACCTCTGGAAATATGACCCTAGGAAATATGAACCATGGAACTATGACCTCTGGAACTGTGACCCCAAGAAATATGACCTGTGGAACTATGACCTCTAGAATTGTGACCCCAAGAACTATAACCCATGGAACTGTGACCCCATGAACTATGACCTCTGGAACTTTGAACTCTGGAAGTATGACCTATGGAACTGTGACCTCTGGAACTATGCCCTATGGAACTTTGACCTATGGAACTATGACTTATGGAATGAACTCTAGAACTATGATGCCAAGAACTATGACTTATGGAATTATGACCTCTAGAATTGTGACCCCAAGAACTATGACCTATAGAACTATGCCCTTTGGAACTTTGAACTTGAGAACTATGACTTGTGGAATGACACTAGGAACTATGNTGCTAGTACAAAAAGAATTGGGTGAGAAGAGGGAAAATTGGATGACTTCCTTACAAGAGTATGACCTCAAAATAACCCCTGCACAAATTTTTAGAGGTCAAGGATTATGCAAACTAGTGGTTGATTCAGTCGAAAGGAGGGAAAGTTAAATTAACACCTTAACTATAAATCAGCACAATAGAAAACAAATCAATTGTGCACAACTTGCTTCCAATTCTTGGTATGACAATATTAAATTTTATTTGACACATGGATCTTCTCCTCGCTATCTTGATCCTAAAAATAGAAGATTACTAAGGCTAAAATCTACATCTTTCCAGTTAATAAATGATGTATTATTTTGAAAGAATTTTGATGGTGTTCTCATCCGTTGTTTAGACAAAGAAGAATCAGAAAAGGTACTATATGAACTTCATGCAGGTAAAGCCGGTGGTCACTTCGGTGGAGATACCATTGCTCACAAAGTGCTAAGAGCCGGGTACTATTGGCCCACTTTGTTTAAAGATGCCCATATGCTGTGTCGTAAATGCATAATCTGCCAGAAGGCTGCAGGACGGGTGAAAAAGGCCGCATTCCCTTTGCAGCCTGTCACTGTAGATTCCCCTTTTCAACAATGGGGTCTTGACATCATAGGAACGATTAATCCTCCTTCTTCATAGCAACATAAGTATATTATTACAACAACGGATTATTTTACCAAATGGTCTGAAGCTGCACCTTTGAAAGTGGTAAACATGAATCAGGTAGTATCTTTCCTTAATTCGCATATCATCACGCGATTCGGCATTCCCAAATGTTTGGTATTTGATAATGCCTCTTATTTCTCATCCCTTGATATGAATGCCTTTTCCTTAGAAAAATGGATTAAATTGAAATATTATTCCAGCTACTACCCTCAAGGAAATGGCCTAGCAGAATCAACAAATAAAAATTTAATCAAGATCATTAAGAGGACAGTTTCAGAAAATCATAAGAACTGACACAATGCACTATATAATGCACTTTGGGCTGATAGGGTGACACCAAAAACCTCTATTGGTAATTCCCCTTTCTTTCTCATCTACGGAAGAGAAGCAATTCTCCCTCCACATGTTTTACTTCCATCTCTGCAATTAGCACAGAAATTCCAAGAAGATGACTGTACTCCTCTGGAAAGTCGAATCAATGCCTTATTAAAATTGAAGGAAGTAAGGGCACAAGCTAAACAAAATTTGGATCAGCATTAATAGATTGTAAAAAGATGGCTTGATTCAAAATCTTGTTCACATAGGAACTTTGATTTAGCAGACTTGGTTCTCAAGTGGGATAAACCTCACGAGGGAAAGGGGGAACACACCAAGTTCCATAATCTGTGGTTGGGACCATTTGTAATTTCCAAAAATTAGGTCCCAGATCTTTCTGCCTGCACAGTTTGGAGGGACAACCAAACACTTTCCCGATGAATGGCCAAGCTCTCAAAAGATATTTCTCCTGATGACTCTAGATGCACCTCTTTGTACATATTTTTTTTTTTTAATTCTCTTTTGTGTTTTTCGATTTTGGTTCTTTTCATTTTTCTTGTTTTCATTTGTTTCTGAATAAATTTATGTCTAAGTCAAAATTTAGTTTGTGAAAGGAAAATCAAAAGTCTTATCCTAAAGAAACATTCGATTTAATTTCAAAGCACCAGCACTATAAATTACTAAAACTCAGATCAATGGAAGAAATTTTTTGTTCAAAATAGTGTTCTCAAATTCTCTTTAAAATCACGAGAAGATATGATCATTATTAAAACTCTTAACACTGTCCAGGTTGTTTTTAAAGAAAACAACTCAAGTATACCTTCCTGTCCTCAAGAGGTTTTCTTAACAGAAAACTAAGAATTCATATCATGATGAAGGTTGTCAAATGAGAAATTAAATTGGAAAAGATCATGTTTTTCAAAATCTGAAATTTTCAGCATCACCCCGCTCTCTTGAATATCATAAAGTTCCTGTCAAATTGTAAATAAATTATAGAGAGTTGAAAACACTACAAGGTGTGGGAAGTGTCTGTAAACCCATCGAGATACTGAACAAGTTTGCTGGCAATGGGTAAATGCATGCATGATTCCAAGGCTACTTCGTCAGGGTACTGAACAGGCCTGCTGGCAGCGAAGCAATGTCAGGTTTAAGAAAATTATTAGGTATGACTTTTTGGAATTGATCGTAAAGATGTCCTTCATATTGAATGGATAATTCTTGGACAGGGTAGAGGTGATAGAGTGGGTTAAATGACATCCCTGCCGAGTCTATGGACGCCTGCTAGCAGCAGTGGCCATGTCAACAGTACCAGAGGCAATTGCATAAACATTGTTTCGCTCGTAATCTAGATCTGATACCAGATTACATTTTTTGACGGAAACACATCTGATGTGGGACTATGTTATTTTCTAAGTTTTAATCAGAATGCTTGACTTGTTGTTGACTATTCCTTAATTTTTCAATCATTCTGATCCATCCTAACATGAATTTTCTGGTGATGTAGAGATAAATTCTTCACCCAGTACGTCGCCATTGTTGGCAGCCCCACATGATTTTGATATTTAAACAAGAAATTGCATTTTCTGTAGCTGCCTTCACCTCGATTTCGTAAACATTTTTTGAGAATTTTGAGATAATTACTGGGTTAAGAAACATTTTTATTAATTTCTTATTGTTTGTGCTTTAGTTTTGTTCTATGTTTGATTCATGACTGTAAGCATGAATCAAACATAAAACCTAGACTGGTGTTATAATTATATTCCTTAGAATGCATGTTTTTCAAGGTCACCATGCTTGCATGAGATCTAAATCCAATGTTTGAATAACCTCTTTCAGATGTTTTGGGGTTTTGATCTAGTTATTGTATGGTTCGATAGTTTGCATTTAATTTATTAAGAACCTTTCATACATTGTATAATCCTCTTTCGAATTTAATGGTCGTACCAATAGACATTCAAATCAATGCATACCTATTGTACTCATGTCCTTACCTCACCTCATTGGATTCACATATTAATGATCCATTCATTATACACATAGGGTTTTTGGTGCTCTGTATGTCTGGCTCTCATTACAAGGAATGGTATAGCATTACGATCAAACCCTTGGTGTTTACTCCCACTATCTATGCTATGATAACACACAGGCTTTGTTATGGTCGTTTTTCCACTATACATTCAAATTTGTTCTTGTTGCTCCTACCATTCAAACCTAAAACCATCCTGAGTTATCCATGCTACATTTTGGTTTCATTTGTCAGGGCTCATATCCTTCGCTTGGAGCCGAATGGGTGTTAGGATTTACTCTCTCATGAAGATGCGATTGAGGACTTAAAAACCCAAGGCTGGGATGTTTTCCTTAAAATATTTGAAGGCTATAACCTTCAGGTGGCACAGGCTTTCCCACAGACCTTCGATGGTTACAGAGAAAAAATTGGGGACACACAGTTAGAGTTAACCAAGGGGTTTGTAAGTGAGGCAATAGGGCTTCCATCAACAGGTGAGAAATGGTTAAAAAATGCATGAATCGAAGGAGTATCATGGAGCCTATTTATGACATCTCAAAAAATCAACTGTTGCGAAAAAGGTATTCCCATCTCCCTGGTTAAACCTAGGTGGCATAGCTTGTTGTTGATTCTAAAACAATTCGTGACCTGTGAGGGTCGATACGGATTGGTCTTCCTCTACCATATCTGCTTACTCATTCATTTCATTGGTTTTGAATTAAACATGCCATTTTATTTGTTGAGAAGTCTCTATAAAATGTCCAAAAGATATAAGAGACAGAGTGTTGATTCAAGCCTGTTCCATCACAGATTGATTAAATTCTGTTGATTCATCACTTGTCGACTGTGGGAGACTATTGGGATAATTTTTTGATAAGGAATGGTTTTTCCCAGACTGTTACTACAATAAAACCTAACTTAGATGAGCCATTGATTGAAAACCAACTTGGTATTTCAAGAAATGGACCAGACTTTCTTAACATAAACTCTTTAGACTCAGCGATGCCAAGTAAACCTTCATCTGTAGAATTTCCTAAGCAAGAGACTGTTGAATTGGAGGTAATTGACCCTCTTATGACTAAGATTGATGCTAGCCCAAACGTTATTGTAAAGCCGGATGTTGAGAAACCTTGCAAACAAACAAAGCAGAAATGCACAGACTTAGGGTTCGAGAACAAAAAGGCAGTTCACCTAATCGAGGTCGATGAGATCTCGATTCAATCGGTCCAATCGAGGTCGATGAGATCTCGGATCCTGAAATAGAATATTTTCTAGTTTTGGAAGATCTGGATTGTCAAGGTTACAGGAAGAAAGTTATTGTTCCTACTCAACCTTATGACTTTGTGACAAATTTTTCACTGTGCCTCAAAGCTAAGGAGGAGTTCTCTCGTATTAGGAATGATCAAACACAAATAGCAGGTAAGGTGGATACACCCATGTTTGACTGTGCACTCCATAGACCTTCCATCTCTCCTGTACAGTGTGATGTTTTCTTCCATTGGATCGAGTGGTATTACACTGATACCGAATCAAAAATCTTACTACCCATAATGATTTGTTGAGGCAAGAAAATATCGACTCAAGGCACATGCAGAGAAGAAGGTAAACACATTAAGAGGTCAGGAAACATAGTAATAAAAAACACAACCAGTGTGAAGGCGATAATTAATTCTGAACTACCCGACCCATCTTTAGTCAATTTGTAAAATGGTAAAATAGTTTTCCTCTTATTATATTATTGTTATCTATTTTGAAATAAGTCAATTTAAAATCTGATTTTATTGCTAAAATAATACTGGCTACAAAATCTTCGATTTTGTAGCCAAGTCTCTTTGTAAATAAAAATTAGAAATTGGTTATGATTAATTTTCTAATTTATTAAATTTGTTTTGTCTTTTCAGGAAGCAGAAAATCCGGTTGCAGATCATCTGGAGGAAATTCATTCGATTATGCATATGAATGATTAGTAGTCTCTTTTTTTTGTTTGTATTGTAAAGAACTTTGATCTATCTTGGATAAAAAATCAACTTTGTTATAAGTGGTTTCTAAATCCACTATTTTTGTAATATTTTTGATTTTGTGAGATCCTACTCTATCCTGGGATATATGAGTATGTGATCTCAGGTTACTTTAAATATTCTTGATTTTGTAAGTGAAGGACATCTTTGGTTGGAACAAATGATATGCATGTAATTCTCAAAACTATATGGACAAGTGTTTCACATTTTGGCTTTAGACCACTGTGGCATTGTTCCATCTATGTTTTGACTTTTATATTATGATATATTGACATGTTACACATCTTTAGCTTCTTTAGCATATGACATTTCATATTATTGAATGCTTTTAAAGTTTGTCTATAACTTGTTGTTTCAAAAATTATCATTGTGATCATTATATCAATTTTAATATCATGATTTATGTTTGATGTTTAGTTGATTGATAAAATGAATGTTTTACATTAAGATTTATGTTTTTGTAATCATTCATAATTATAAGATCATTGTACATACATGTCTACTATCTTGTTCTGATATCCTAGCTGTCAACAAACACGTGGAGTTTATATGGGAGGCATGAGGGCAAGCTTGTCATAGATTTCTCTTGCAGGCAAAGACAACTGGAGTTTTTTGGATCACACAGAGACATAGACACAGTATGAAACTAATCTCAGGTTAGCTTTATTTCCATTTAATTTCTATTATTTTACTTATTATCAAATATGACAGTTTTTAGATTGTCTTTGACCATCACTCTATCCTTGTTTCATAACATATTAAATTTAAGTTCTTAGATTTATGATTAGAAAACATAAAATATAAAAAATGTGCTTTCTTTATCTGCTTTTGAAAACAATTACCAAACATTGATTATGCAAGGTATCCACTAAAAACTTGCAATCTATAATTACTTTGTACATAATGACATGTTCATATTTATCTTTCTGTTGAATGTATTTGTAAATAATTAGATTAAATTTTATATATTATTATAGTTTTAGGACTAGTTAGTTTATTTCTTTTCCTTGTTTTAGGACCCTAGTTGGATAACAGAGCCATTAAAACCGTCAGAAAAGGTTACACCAAACGTCTTGGGTTATTTAGAAAACCTCGGTTTGGATCTATTCTTCCAGTGTGCGATAGGTCAAATTATTCGTCAACAGGTATGTAGAGGACTAGTGGATATGTTGGATTCACTTAAGGCATAGGAAAGGGTAGAGTGTGTAAATGTACGCCATTGAGCTCAAAAAAACTATAAGTATGTTGGTTATATATCCTAAGAACCTAGACATACTCCTCAAGTATCTAAGGGGTCTACATAGTCATTTATAGAAGCAGGTGATTCTCTTTAAACCTAGCACAATTGATGAGGCCTATGTGAAAGAATGATACCTGGAGAATATAGGCAATACGAAAGGATAACCAAGTGGTTCCAAACATAAATAATACTAATATACTTTGAAGGAGGAGAAGAAGAAGTGGAAAGGAAAGGACAATAAGGCAACAACCATTTTGTATTAGTGCAAGGATCCAAACAACCAATACAACCATTGCAATATCGACGATCACACCGAAGATAAGTGTTGGAAGATACATCAAGAGATGAATTTAAAGAACTATAAGAAGGATTCCAAGAAGAAGAACCTACTAGCCTTGGACTTAGGAAACTAGAAAGGGAACAAATTGGATGTAGGAGAAGGTGAACTTGAGTAGAATCCATCACAAGGAAGAGAAGGAGATGACTAAACTCTTCCATATTAATATCCAGGTCAAGAAAACAAAGGTTTATACTTTATTCAATTCCAGTTTACAAGCCAACCTCATGGAAAAATATCTAGTCAACAATCTTGCATTGGAATTCCATGATCATCATAACCCATATCCATTGGGATGGATAAATAAGGATGCAGAGCTTAAGCACTAAACAGTGTATGATCAAATTTTCTATAAGTGAAAACTACATTGATGAAGTGGAGGTAAATGTAGTACGACTTGATGTGCGTGGTATAGTGTTCGAAAGACTATACATGTATATAAGGGATGAAATCTTTATAAGGAGAGAAAACCACAACCACATGATCAAGGATGAGAATTATTGCATCCTGAATAAACATGAAGGTAAATCCAGGATCTCTTTGGTAAGTGATAACCGAGCCAATAAATTGATCAATTGTAGTAGGAAGTTTGTATTTCCTTTCTTAAGAGAGAATCAATGAGATGATGAATTGGTAAAAGTAAAGGAATCTTTTGAGGGATGTACGAAAGAGAATAAATGCCATTTAGAGGAGTTGTTTCTAGAATAAAGAGAAGTATTTCTAGAGACTAAAGGGTTACCACCTAAGAGGGAAGTTCAACATGAGATACAGTTGCTTCCTAACTCTCGATTACCAAAATATTGGGCTATATAGATATATCTCATCTTGGAAGTAGATGAATTGAAGAAACAATTGTTGCAACTATTGGAGAAAGGAGTAATTTGACCAAGCACCTCACCTTGTGGGTCATCTATGATCATAGTATCGAAGAAGGATGGGTCACCTATCATGCCCTTTAGAAATTTGAACTCTGAAACTATGATCTGTGGAATGACCTCTAGAACTATGACCTGTGGAATGACCTCTAGAACTACGACCTCTGGAAATATGACCCTAGGAAATATGAACCATGGAACTATGACCTCTGGAACTGTGACCCCAAGAAATATGACCTGTGGAACTATGACCTCTAGAATTGTGACCCCAAGAACTATAACCCATGGAACTGTGACCCCATGAACTATGACCTCTGGAACTTTGAACTCTGGAAGTATGACCTATGGAACTGTGACCTCTGGAACTATGCCCTATGGAACTTTGACCTATGGAACTATGACTTATGGAATGAACTCTAGAACTATGATGCCAAGAACTATGACTTATGGAATTATGACCTCTAGAATTGTGACCCCAAGAACTATGACCTATAGAACTATGCCCTTTGGAACTTTGAACTTGAGAACTATGACTTGTGGAATGACACTAGGAACTATGNGAACTCATCATGGTGGAATACATGACACATGAATATGGTATTCTTGAATCAATGCAAGGATGCATTGAGTAGATGTGCATGAATAAATTATGTAAGTGTGCAAGTTGTGGTTATGAACATGTATATGTTGGGATATATGCTTGAATGAATTATTTGAATACAATATGTGAATACATTCTTATGTTATATTTCATTGCAATTAATATGATTACAATTGAATGTTGGAGTTATTGATATATTCATGAATTTTGAGATCATTCCAAGAGTTGTTGTGGATATTGCAGTGAAAACATGGTATGCAAAAGTAGTCATGTTTTGATGGACTACAAGAACTATGACTCCATGAACTACGCCCTTCAGAACTTTATGACCTGTGGAATGACCTCTGGAACTGTGACCTCTAGAATTGTGACCCCACGAACTATGATCTATGTAACTGTGACCCCAAGAACTATGACCCATGAAAATATAACCTCTAGAACTATGCCCTTTGGAACTTTGAACTCTGGAACTATGACTTGTGGAACTATGATCTCTAGAACTATGACCTGAACTATGACCCCAAGAACTATGACCTATGGAACTATTAACCGTGGAACTATGACCTCTGGAAATACGCCCTTTATAACTTTGAACTCTTGAACTATGAACTCTTGAACTACACCCTTTGGAACTTTGACCTCTGGAACTATGACCTATGGAACTATGACCTCTGGAATTGTGACCCCAAGAACTATGACCCGTGGAAATGTGACCCTAGGAACTATCACCCATGAAATTGTGACCTTTGGAACTATAACCTCAGGAACTATGACCTATGAAAATATGACTCATGGAACTATGACCCCATGAACTATGACTAGTGGAACTATGACCCTAGGAACTATGACCTTTGGAACTATGACCCTAGAAAATATGACCTATGAAACTGTGACTACATGAACTATGACCTTTGGAACTAAGCCCTTTGGAAATTTGGACTCTGGAACTATGACCCATGGAACTACTCCCTTTGGAACTTTGGACTCTAGAACTATGACCTATGGAATTATGACTTATGGACCTATTCCCTCTAGAACTTTATGACCTATAGAATTACCTCTGGAACTATGACCCTAGTAACTATGACCTATGGAACTATGACCTATGGAGTTGTGACCCCAAAAAATATGATCTATGGAAGTATGAACTATGGAGCTACACCCTTTGGGTGTTTGAATTCTAGAACTATGACCTGTGGAAATATGACCTCTCGAACTATGACCCCATGAACTATGACCCATAGAACTATGAGATCTATAATTGTGACCAATGGAACTATGACCCATGTAATTATGACATGTAGAACTATGACCCCAATAATTACAACCCAAGGAACTATGACCTTTGGAACTATGACCTTGAGAACTATGACTCGTGGAACTATAACCTTTGGAACTACACCTTTTGTAACTTTGAACTCTGGAACTATGACCCCAGGAACTATGACCTCTAGAATTATGACTTGTAGAACTATGACCCCAAGAATTATTACCAAGTTATAACTCCATAGGTCATAGTTCCTATGGTCATAGTTACCAAATTCAAAGTTCATGAGGTCACAATTCCAGAGGTCAAATTTTATGAAGTCATAGTTCGATAGGTAAAAGTCCCATAGGTCATATTTCCTAGGGTCATAGTTCTAGAGATCAAAGTTCCATAGGTCATAGTTCCAGAGGTCAAAGTTCCATAGGTCATAGTTCTAGAGGTCATAGTTCGAGAGGTCATAGTTCATGGGGTCATAGTTCCAGAGGTCAAAGTTCTAGAGGGCGTAGTTCCAGATGTCATAGTTCTGTAGATTTATGTTCTAACAGAAGTATGACCCCGAGAACTATGACTTGTGGAACTATGACCCTAGGAAATATGACTTGTGGTACTATGACATGTGGAACTATGAACTCTAGAACTATGACCCCAGGAACTATGACCCTAGGAACTATGACTTGTGGAACTATGACCTATGGAACTATGACCTCTAGAACTATGACCTATGGAACTATGACATGTGAAACTAGGACCCTAGGAACTATGACATGTGGAACTATGACCTATGGAACTATGAAATGTGGAACTATGACCCTAGGAACTATGACTTGTGGAACTACGACCTATGGAACTATGACCTCT
>JZKD02S0369346.1:0-18673 GCA_000966675.3 Picea glauca
CAAATAAAATATGAAAGTGGTTGTCATCCCAGAAATGACAACTATCCATATACCAATCATCACAATCGGCCTCAAAATCATACCAAGCATATATTTCTTGATTATATTCATCCTTAATGTCTGCCATAAAAATTCTCTCCTTCATTTTATCCAATGAATCTTGAATACTACAAAAACTATCATTGAGGCCATCTACAAGGACATGTAATCTAGCATCCAATGTGTCATACAATTGGGATTTGAATGATTCAGTAATTTGTAGAATTTATTTGAGGGTTTGAGAGGAAATAGCCATCTGAGCACCCTATGAACTCTTCAGTCCTGCAACCGTCATGAAAAAACCCAAAAAATAGACCAATAAGTTACGGCAGAAAATCGCATCTTTTTTTGGAAAAACACTAAAAAACTATTGAATTTAAAATGTTCATAACTTCACTTCCCGGACTCTGTTTTGGCTGATTTTGTTTTTGAAATTGGGTGAAATTGTGTGAGGAACTCAGATATGTAATTTGTTTGGGAAAATTCGGCCTCTAGTTGCTACAGAAAAAATAAAAATAAAAAAAATCGTCTCACCGTCCGCGGAAAAAATCCTGAAAATTTGCAGATTTTAAAACTTCAATATCTTGACTTCCCGGACTTCATTTCAGACGATTTTTTTTTTAAATTTGGTGTTTTTATGAGAGGAATGCAGATATACAACCTATTTCTTCAAATTTTTCATAGAAATATACCAAAAATTTCTGGAATGTCGCGGCCCTCTTTTTTCTTCTCCGAAAAAAAAAAATCTGCAAAAATAAAAAGTATTTGCCCACAATTTATACCAAGAAAAGTGCTATGATACCACTTGTTAAGAACCTAAATAGCTATGAAAATATAATCACCAAAAATACTGAATACAAAATATATACACAAATCAAGATAGAAGAAACCACACTTTATTATTACCAAATCCTTGAGGTAGGGAAACACCATACAATGGATCCTATTACGGAAGGGATCCTCTCATGTTCACTTGTCTCTTCGAGAGGGAATCCTCCTATTGAGCTACCACACCACAATACAATACTTCTTTTCATATCTCATTACATTGCTTGAACCCCTTTATGTAGTGCTACCATCACCTAAGAACATTATAGAGGAGGAATCTTCTAGAAGTAGAACCTTCTAAAAAGTCCTCTTACATTTATTATATCTGACTATCCATTTATTATATCTAACTACCATAGTGGGCCTTATTTAATAATATAGTGGACCTAGTCCACCTTACATTGAATGGCCTCCACTCTTATCATTATGGGCCCTTTGGGCCCCCCAACTACCTCTCTAGCTACCTTACAAACTCACACCAATGGAATATGGATAGATCATAAGATTTCCATTGAGGTTAATATAATTAATGATATCACTAAAATTCCACAAGATGAAAGTATTCTGATGATGCTTTCTTTGCAAAATTTGTAGTGTAGATGGAAGGGGGTGATACAAAAGAGGAAATGGAGTCATGCTTAAAGTATGGCACAAAAATGGAAAAGTGGGGAGACCAGATATCCTCATTAATAGTATATCAATTAACGTGGTACTACATTTATTATCTACCTAAATATTAAAAACTTGTAGGGTAGGATAATGCTCGAAGCAGGTAGTGCATGTAGCAGGTATGTGTGCAACCTGTGTGAGGTTCAACTAGGTTTCATACCTCATGAATGAAATCCTACAAAATTACATTGACATGTAGAATAGGAACTCATGATTTCACTTTTTATAGCCTATTTTGATCCCACATAAACCATTGATTTGAGATTAGCCATATTATCACCTTGATTTAGAAATTTTTAGATTCTCTGGGATAATTTTTACAATGTATTTCCTTGTGCTCATGACCTATAAAAGTGAAACTTGTGAGTATCTCATAAGTTGCTAGTTAAGAATTTGTGAGTGCACTCAAAATAGCCCAAAAAAATAAATAAAGTAAAAATGCATGGGATTCAAGCAAGGATCACGAAGGTAAAACACCTGTGTATCCCATATATCAAGCCTAGACTATTGGAATTACCACTCAAGCATATAAATAGAGGGTCTGTGGTTGGAGGAAGGGGTCACCCACCCTTAATGAGCATAGTATAGTCTAAAATCTATATGTTTGAACTAGTAATTTTGTAACCCTAATCCTCTCCCTAATAATAACTATCTGTGTTCTCCAAGTTTGATTTTTTCTTTTCTATGGTTCCTTGAGCCACTTTGTGGCTCCCCTATGAATCTGATATTTGTGTCTGTATTATGAGTTAGATTTTGATCCATAGTTGATGCTAGAATAACCCAAGCTTAAGTAACAAAAAATGCAAGATCATATATAAATTTATTTTTTTCAAATTTTGATTATATCAATATAGTTCCTCTTCTCCACCTCTCCACCCTCCACCAATCCCCTCCAAATTCTTATTTCTATCATATCCATGATCATTATACTTGAAGCATAGATTTGGTGTTGAATTAACTTATTTGGTGTTTTTTAGGAAAGTTTATTTTCAAATTACTTTATTCATTTGAAATCTTGGATGGGTTTGAGAAAGGTGTATCGTGTTGGCACTGTGTGCAAGTATCTGGCAACATCTAGTGCTAGAAAATTCCTTGATTAACTAGTGACGAAGACCAAGAGTAAAATAAATTCCAAGTTTTGCCCTTTTCCTTCTTATTACATTTTAGATATAAATAATTTTCTTTGGAATGAATGATAACTATTTTATCCTTACTATGTTAGTAATATCCCAATCCTCTCACTGGGGACTTACATTTGGTGTAGGAAATATCTGTCTAATAGAACTGAGAACTCCTCTAGGGACAATTCATTGAATTCTTCCTTTTCAGGTTGACATATTAGTTTTTCTAGTTAAAAATATAGTTTTAATTTATCCATCTACTATTCTACTTCCTAGTAGTCTCAAGAACAGGAAATGAGTGTCAGGTTTTAAATCGGTTTTATTTTTTGGCCTGATCTACCTTATACTTATTACCTAATTCCATGATAGTCATGAGAAACTCATGATTTTCTCTCTCATGGACCACAAGCACATTCTTAAGTATGCAATTTTTTGTTCCATATACCATGAACAACATGTTGGAATACTGAGAGGGGGGGTGAATCAATATTACCCTTTTTCAACAATTAGCAATTACTTTTATATTTTGTTAATTACCACAATAGATCAACAATGGAATTTTTTGTAAAATCAATTATATAAATATAATTAATAGGAATTACAAGGATTGTATGAAGAATATTGAAGGACACCAATCCTTTTTAGAGAACCAACTCTAGGAGACACAAATCCCCTTCTTTAGTTCACCAACCATAGGAAGCACCAACTCCCTTATTTATTTAGGGAACCAACCCTAGGAAGAACCAACTCACTTGTCTTTAAGGCACCAACCCCAGGAAGTACCAACTCCCTTGTATTTAGGGAACCAACCCTAGGAAGCACCAACTCCCTTAAATTACACTTACTTAGTAAAGGATATGAATCCTTCTGTGCTCCTTCCTTCCACCCTCACTTCATAAGAATCATCAGTTCTTCTTCTTGGACTCTGCTTCTGTTTTGATCTTCTGATTTGAACTACAAAGACACTTTCTTCTCACCATTCTTTCTCATTTATATAATATTCCAACTGGTGTGAGCTATGAAGCATTGTGTCCCATTGTTTGGACCATCACACCTATTCATTTTAAATTAACAATAATCTCTATTATTATTCAAAAATTATCGTGAAGGTTTTTAATTTAGTGAGAGTGATTTTCATAAATTGATCACAAATATGGATTGATTTCATTTTTAACTTGATTCCATGTTTCTACAAATATTGCATAAATCAAATTATGCAAAGGAACTTCCTTCAGACCATTTACATGTGACCATATGTGAAAAACCACGGGCTTATTAATTAAGTGATGTACCCATCTCCTCATGGCTTATGTGTTCATAACCCATGACCGGGGGCTAGAACCTAGTCCTCTAGTACTTCGGCCTTCGGGTGATTTCTCTCTCATCCAATCTTCCAGAGTTTCAACTTCCCAAAGTGGTTACCTCTCACAAGGGTTGATACAGTGGTTGGCATGATTCCCGAAACCAAATCTACATTCTAGATCCAATCCTTACTTACCCTTTTACTGCTTAATCCAACGAATATGACTTAATCAAAGGTTGAGATGGATGGCCACTATTTACTTCGGGACTTCAGGACTTCAGGGCTTTGGAGGTCTAGGTAATTGTTTTTCCAATTTCCACTGGAGTTGGTCAACACCGAAGTGTTCAACATGGGAGTGCTTACGTCACCTTTCCACTACGTTTTGATCTAACGGTCATGTGAGAATCCAGAGGATCTTAGATCAACGGTTAGCATTGACTTTATCCTTCGACGCTTCAGGTAGTTGTTGGTGGTAGACATTGGTTTTCCCCAAAGGGAAAACTCTCGGAGTGATGTAACTCGTTGATGTCATTGCGGACTTGGCACAGGCTGAGTGTCTACCATGTGTCACCTAGATTTGTGACTTACATAACGTAAAGTGCCAATTGGACCTAGACACTTCTCACCATCTGATTGCGCCACATGTCCTTGTTGACGTGGTCTTGCTGACGTGGATATACTAATGTGGTACATGTCCTCCTCTTGGTCGTAGGTTCATATGAATCCTTGATCCAATGATTGTGATCAACTCTTAGATCAATGATCTATATTTATTTCATCCTTTGGGACTTCGAACCTTTGAAATCATTCAACCTTATGAAGTGCATTTAACCAAAGTATACCGAGTGGTCGATATGATTTCTTTCATAGATGGATGATCCTAGCTTGTCCAGAGGTTTCAAAAAAATCTATGGCCATGAATTGATCTACAGTTGAGTGTATGGTTCTCATTCACTTCAGGAATTCAAAGCTTCGAGACTCTGGCCTTCGCAATCTTCTAAATATCCTGAAGCAAATTCCGCCAAAGTGCATATTAGCACTTTCTACTTGATATATTTTCATAAGTCCAGGAGCTAGGACCATGGGATTAGGAACAAAGGAGCTCTTCTCTTTGGATATTCATCTATTCGTGACTCTGGTGCTCTGGGCTACTCAAACTCTGAGAATTTCAATCCCTCCAGAGTATTTACCTACCAAATAAGTCATAAGGATATGGTGACTGCTTCCTTCTAGTTATTTAGTACACCTTACACTCTCCTTCCATTTCACTTGATCTAACGATTGAGAATCCTCCTATAGTATATCAACGGTTAGGGATGATTGCAGAATCCCAACTAGCATGACATTTAAAACCGTCATCGAGTTCCACAATGGAAATTTCCCATTGGTAGTGGAACTGATGCCAACTGTAGATCTATTGGCAGGTGACGATCAAAGGTTGGTGTGNTTCAAAAATAATCTTGAGAAAAGGTTTTGTGAAAATGTTTGCAATTTGTTCTTTGGTGTCTACATATACTATTTTAACCACTTTTTGGGTAACCTGATCTCTTAGAAAATGGTATCTAATTGGGATTTGTTTGGTTTTAGAATGCATGATTGGATTTTTAGAGATACTTATGGCACTAGTGTTATCACAGTTAATAGTAATGGGATTATTATATATTTTTTGTAGGTATTCTAAAGTTTTCTTCATCCAAAGTGTTACACGTCAATATTACTCAACTGGATAAGTGTCGCATGTTCCTCTCAACTGTCGTAAGTGTCACATGTTCCTTACAAATTTCGCAAGTGTCGTAAGTTGTTCACAAGTGTCACAAATGTTGTTCAAGCATACTGCCATAATAACGACACTAAAGAGGCACCTAAAGCATCTCATACTCTTGATTTGGAGGAGGGGAAATGGTTAACTGAAGTCAAGGAACTCTTATCACCTGAAAGGAGCCCTTAAAACAGGGTTTTGAAGGAGAGCGCTCCCCTATGGCATCCTTAGGAGCATTGGTGCTCCCCCACAAGCTATTGGGGAGCGTTATAACAACAAACTACTCCTTTGAGAGAGTGCTACCCATCCTTAGAGTGTTGGCGCTCCCCTTGAGCCTCCTAGTTAGTGTTATAGCGCCCTGATGCCCCTTTTGAGGGAGATCTATCTAATTTGAGGTAATGGTTGGCCCGTTGAGGAGAATAAGGGGAGGATATCTCAAGTTTAGAAGGAATTTGCATTCGAATTCTTGGTTCCATCGAGAGATCCCTGATCTAAGGAGGGGATTCCTCAACTTATTCTAAATATAACTCAAGAGGTTAAGCTTCTCTTAACCTATATAAGAAGGCTCTATGATGGTGAAAAGGGGGGAAGAATTGCTAGCATGAAACCTATGATCTCATAGGAAACACACAATCAGTCAAAGGAGAGTGATCAGTGAAGCTGCTATCATCCAGGTTGTGTATATTTCGAGAAAGGGTTAGACAAAGGGGACTTGCCGACGATGTCGCATTCCAATCTATGCTTGTAAGTACTGCTGTCGTTATTATCATTAATATGACACGCTTGGCCTGTTTCTTTATAGTTTGTGTCTGATCTTACATGAACTTGTCATTGATAGATAGATATGTTTTCAAGCTAATATCAATAGAGTAGGAAGTGGTCGTGCTTTGTTTGTCCATAGGGCTCATCGAGGAGCAAAGGATTGGAGCTCAACTCGGACTGTGCAGGGACACACGTCGATAAAGAGGTACTTCTATTCTCCTTACTCCTCATGTATTAGTTTGTATGGATTTGAAAGGAAGTCACTGTACACGTTAAGCACTTTCTGTCTTAGAGTTTAGGGTCTAACTCTTTGAGGCAATCTACCTATCCGCAGGGAGATTTTCCTACAACACAAAAAACTTGTGTGCAGCAGGATGTAGCAGCAATGTATTTTTCCTCTATTGTAGAGAGTGATGTGGAGGTTTGTTTCTTGCTTGACCATGCTACCATACTTTTTCCTAAGAAAAATGATCCTCCAATGGTGCTTTTCCTATCATCTATGTTACCGGCCCAATCTGCATCACTTTGTGTGGTTAGATTGAAGTCTTTATCTTTTGGATACCATAATCTAAGTTCTAAGGTGCCTTGAAGGTATCTGAATATTCTTTTTACTGCTTTTAAGTGAGTTTCTTTAGGTGCATACTAAAATCTCCCCACAATTCCTTTAGCCTGCATGATGTCAGGTCTTGTTGTTGTTGAATAAAGTAAACTTTCAACCATTGATCTATACATCGTTTGGTCCCCTTTTGGTGAGTCATATTCTAGGCTTAGTTTACATCCAGTGACCATGGGAGTACTCATAGGTTTATTGTCTTCCATTTGAATTTTCTTCAGCATTTCCTTGATATATTTGGTTTGGGAAATGAATATTCCATTTTCTGTTTGATTTACTTGTAACCTAAAAAAAACGATAGTTCTCCAAGCATAGACATTTCAAACTCTTCTTGCATTTTGGTTGCAAATTTTTTGCTTAGTGTAGTAAGATTACTCCCAAATATGATGTCATCTACATATACCACCACAACAATCATGTCTTTATCCTCAAATTTAATGTATAGGTTGTTGTTAGTAGTCCCCCTATTATATACTTGTTTTTGTAGGTACTAATCAAGCCTCGAGAACCATTCTCTGGGGGCTTGTTTCAGACCATATAGGGCCTTTTTCAGCTTCCACACATAGTCCTAATTTTTTTATAACATGAATCCTTTTGATTTCTAAACATAGAATTATTCTTCTAGTGTTCCATTGAGGAATGCTGACTTGACATCCATCTGATGATTTTGAAATTTCTGAAGCATGCAAATTCCAGGAACATTATGATGGCCTCAAGTCTTTCTACTGGAGCAAAAGTCTCTTCAAAATCAATACCTTCCACTTGGGAATATCTTTTTCAATCTAATATATATTTTTTATATATAATTTATCCATTTTCATTTGGTTTGTTCTTGAAGATCCACTTGGTTCCTATCAAATTCTTGTCCTTGGGTCTTGGAACTAGTTCCCAAGTCTGATTCTTCTATATTTGGTCTAGTTCTTCATTCATTGTTTTTATCCAAACTTTACTTTTGCTAGATTCTTTAACTAACTTAGCTTCTATTAGGGATAACATTGTTTGTTCCAAGTCAAAAGAAAGTCTTCTTCTTGTTTCCACTCCTGCATTTTTATCTCTAATAATCTGACTCTCAGGGTGATTCTTTTGAACTATTTTTGATGGATCTCTTGGAAAGGGCGTTTCTTCATTGTCTTCTTCATCAAAATGTGGTTCTTTTTTCCATTTTTCATTATTATCATCTTCTTGATGAGATTATACATCATCATCTTCCTATTGATATTTTACATCATCATGTTCTTGTTGAGATTTTTTATCAATGTCTTGGGATATGCTATTTTTTAGATCATTTATTTTTACATTAGCACTTTCCACTATATTTAGTAGTCTAAGATTATAACATATGTATTCTTTTTTGTTATATGAATATCCTAAGAATATTCCTTCATCATATATTGGATCAAATTTTCCTAGGTTATCTTCACCATTCTTTATGTAACATTTACTTCCAAAGGTTCTAAAGTGTTTTAAAGATGTTGGCCTTCCAAACCATATTTCATAAGGGGTTTTGTCATTGTTGGGTTTCAACTGAGATCTATTAATTATGTGTTTTGTTGTGTCGATTACATCTCTCCAGAATTTATCTGCAACCCTGGCTTCATTTAGCATGGTTCTTGCAACTTCTTGAATTGTTTTGCTTTTCCTTTCTACCACTCCATTCTGTTGAGGAGTATTGGGAGCTGAAAATTGTCTTTTGATACCATGATTTTCACATAATTCAATAAAATATTTAGAGGTGAATTATCCTCCATTGTCTGATCTCAGAAATTTCATTTTTAGATCTGTTTCATTTTCTACAAGGGATTTGTATATTTTAAACTTCTCAAAGGCTTCTGATTTTTTCTTTTAGAAATAATATCGAGGTCAATCTTGTGTAATCATCAACAATCAACATAAAATATTGTTCACCATAAGTACTTTTGTTTCTAGTTGGTCCACATAGATATGTGTGAATAAGTTATAATGGTTTTGTTGTAGAATGCTCTTTTGTTTTGAACCTAACTCTTGTTTTCTTTCCTATTTGACAATGTTTACAAATAGAATCTAAAGGTTTAATCACTTTTGGCATGTTCCTAAATGCCTCTTTCTCATTGGATTTGATCAAGTTGTCAAAGCTTAAATGTCCCAAACTTCTATGCCATATCTAGATTTCATCAATTTGGCTTAAACAACATTTTTCTTTTTCATCTATATTAAGGATGTACACATTGCTAGATTTTCATGGTGCAACTGCCATTAGCTTTCTAGTGTCCTTTTTCTGATCTCATGTTTCTGAGAATCAAAAGTATGTGACCTTGATCACATGTCTGACTTACACTTAAGAGATTGGGTTTGAGATTTTCTACCAGAAGTACATCTTCTGCTTTGGTTTTATTATTTCCTAAACTAACAATGCCTTTTCCCAATATTTCGGCTGACATGTTGTCTCCAAAAGTCATGTTTCCCTTTCCTTTCTTGTTCAACTTGAGAAATTTTCTTTGATCTCCAGTCATGTGTTTTGAACATCCACTTTCTATATACCACTAACATCTTTGATTTCTTGCATATAAGGCTACATTGCACTCTATTTGCTTTTTCTTCCATACTTTTTTATTATTGGAAATATTTGTCTTTTTATCATATTTTGGGAATCTACATTCACTAGTTTTATGACCATAGTTGTTGCATTTTTGAAATTCACTATTGAAGTTTTGAAAAGGATAAAATGAGTTATTTTTTCTCTTCTCTGTATTGTACTTATTGTTCCTATATCTTTGGACATTTCTACAATTGTATTGTCCATAATATTTGCAGTGAACTACCTTATGTCCAAAATTATTGCAAGAGTAACAATATCCAATAAATATATATTTAGGGGGATTCCTTTTGATGATTGTATTTTTCTTGTCATATTTTACTCTAGTAGGGAATATTGATTTATGTTTATGTGTAACAATTTTCAATGGTATCATCTTTTCCTTATTATCTTCTTTTCTTAACGAGTTTTTCAGAGCATCTGCATAACTGATTTGTTTCTTGACAGATCCTTGTGATGTAGAAGTTGAGTCTTGCGTGTATCCCAAACCAATCTTTTTGTTTGGTGACATTTGACTACTAATAATTTCATCCAATATCTTTGAAATATTTCCAAATTGTGATCCCTTCTTTTCTTTCTCAATTTCACTTTTTGGCAACTTAATCTCAGCTTCTAGTTTCTCACATACTTGTTTTTTATCATTAAGTTGTTGTAAAATGACTTCTTCAATTTTATTAGATTCCTAGAGCTATGACTTCAAATCACAGATGATTTTCTCTAACTCTTTGATGGTTTTGGAAACTTCCCTCTCTCTTGATTTACTAGCTTCTTTAATCTCTAGAAGCTCTTCCCTTAGTACCCTGTTTTGTTTTTTTGTTTTTCTTAGTTCTTCAATTACACTAAGGATTTGTTCTTCGAAGTTCAATTATTCTTCATCTTATGAATGCTTATCTTCTTGAGATTTTATACCCATAAATAGAATCTCTAGTTCCTCTTGTTCATTTTCTTCTGATGAGCTACTGTCTTCTTAGGTAAAGAACGCTTTCTTTTTCTTGTAGAACTTCTTTTTATTATTAGTTTTTATTTTCTTCTAATTTGTTTAGGTTCTTTCATCATCACTTTCCTCCTACTTAGGATAGGGACATTTATTGAAAAAGTGTCTAATTTTTCCATAGTTGAAACATATTAGAGGAATCTTTCCTTTGTATTTCCCTGTCCCTTTCTTGAGTTTCTTTATGAAGTTGGAAGTCTCCTCGTCAGATATATATGATAACTCATCATTGGAATTTTTCTCCTGACTCATATTTGTTTTAGATTTTTTAAAGGTTGTTTCTCTTTTTGATGATTTATCATTCCTTGTTCTCATTTCATATGCTGTAAAAATTCCACGAAGCTGATCAACTGTGAGTGGATCAAGATCAGGCCTGTCTTCAATTGTAGAAATCTTGGCATCATATCTAATAGGTAATGACCTTAGTATATTTTTCACAATAGGTTTATCTGTAAGTTCTTCTCTTATTTCTATGATTGAATTAACCACGTCATCTACCCTATGAAAGTATTCAACAATGTTCTCTTATTCTTTCATTTTCATATTTTCAAGCTGAGTTCTATAGGTCTGTAGTTTGGTTTCCTGACTTTGTTATCTCCTTCATATACAACCTCCAATTTGTCCCAGATTTATTTGCCTGGCTTACAATGCATAACCTTCACACATATAGAATTTATCAACCCTCCTAGCATTGCATTAACTTCTCTTGAGTTGTCATTGCAGATTTTATTTCCTGCAACATCTTTGGGTGGAGTATTTGGTGTCGTGTAACCATCTACAACAAATTTCCAGATATCAAAACCAAGAGAAAACAAGAATTTTTTCATTCTTATTTTCCATAGAGCATAGCCACCTCCATTGAACAATGGTGCTTTATTGTTAGACATTCCCTCTTGTTGATCCATCTTCAGGATCTACCTTCCACTTGTTAGATTGAGATGAAGGCATCCACTCTGATACCAAATGTTGGAATACTGAAAGGGGGGGTGAATTAGTATTACCCTTTTTCAACAATTAGTAGTTACTTTTATATTTTGTTAATTACCACAATATATCAACAATGGAATTGTTTGTAAAATCAATTATATAAATATAATTAATATGAATTATAAGGATTTTATGAAGAATAGTGAAGGACACCAATCCTTTTTAGAGCACCAACTCTAGGAGACAAAAATCCCCTTCTTCATGGCACCAACCCTAGGAAGCACCAACTCCCTTGTTTTTTTAGTGCACCAACCCTAGGAAGCACCAACTCCCTTGTCCTTAGGGCACCAACCCTAGGAAGCACCAACTCCCTTTTCTTTAGGGAACCAACCCTAGGAACCACCAACTCCCTTAAATTACACTTATTTAGTAAAGTATATGAATCCTTCTATGCTCCTCCCTTCCACCCTCACTTCATAAGAATCATCAATTCTTCTTCTTGGACTCTGCTTATGTTTTGATCTTCTGATATGGACTATAGAGACACTTTATTCTCACCATTCTTTCTCGTTTATATAATCTTCCAACTGGTGTGAGNGTGTCGCATGTTCCTCTCAACTGTCGTAAGTGTCGCATGTTCCTTACAAATTTCGCAAGTGTCGCAAGTTGTTCACAAGTGTCGCAAATGTTGTTCAAGCATACTGCCATAATAACGACACTAAAGAGGCACCTAAAGCATCTCATACTCTTGATTTGGAGGAGGGGAAATGGTTAACTGAAGTCAAGGAACTCTTATCACCTGAAAGGAGCCCTTAAAACAGGGTTTTGAAGGAGAGCGCTCCCCTATGGCATCCTTAGGAGCATTGGCGCTCCCCCACAAACTATTGGGGAGCGTTATAACAACAAACTACTCCTTTGAGGGAGTGCTACCCATCCTTAGAGTGTTGGCGCTCCCCTTGAGCCTCCTAGTTAGTGTTATAGCGCCCTGATGCCCCTTTTGAGGGAGATCTATCTAATTTGAGGTAATGGTTGGCCCATTGAGGAGAATAAGGGGAGGATATCTCAAGTTTAGAAGGAATTTGCATTCGAATTCTTGGTTCCATCGAGAGATACCTGATCTAAGGAGGGGATTCCTCAACTTATTCTAAATATAACTCAAGAGGTTAAGCTTCTCTTAACCTATATAAGAAGGCTCTATGATGGTGAAAAGGGGCGAAGAATTGCTAGCATGAAACCTATGATCTCATAGGAAACACACAATCAGTCAAAGGAGAGTGATCAGTGAAGATGCTATCATCCAGGTTGTGGATATTTCGAGAAAGGGTTAGAGAAAGGGGACTTGACGAAGCTGTCGCATTCGCATCTATGATTGTAAGTACTGTTGTCGTTATTATCATTAATATGACACGCTTGGCCTGTTTCTTTATAGTTTGTGTCTGATCTTACATGAACTTGTCATTGATAGATAGATCTGTTTTCAAGCTAATATCAATAGAGTAGGAAGTGGTCGTGCTTTGTTTGTCCATAGGGCTCATCGAGGAGCAAAGGATTGGAGCTCAACTCGGACTGTGCAGGGACAAACATCGATAAAGAGGTACTTCTATTCTCCTTCCTCCTCATGTATTAGTTTGTATGGATTTGAAAGGAAGTCACTGTACACGTTAAGCACTTTCTGTCTTAGAGTTTAGGGTCTAGCTCTTTGAGGCAATCTACCTGTCCACGGGGAGATTTTCCTACAACACAAAGAACTTGTGTGCAGCAGGATGTAGCAGCAATGTATTTTTCCTCTATTGTAGAGAGTGATGTGGAGGTTTGTTTCTTGCTTGACCATGCTACCATACTTTTTCCTAAGAAAAATGATCCTCCAATGGTGCTTTTCCTATCATCTATGTTACCGGCCCAATCTGCATCACTTTGTGTGGTTAGATTGAAGTCTTTATCTTTTGGATACCATAATCTAAGTTCTAAGGTGCCTTGAAGGTATCTGAATATTCTTTTTACTGCTTTTAAGTGAGTTTCTTTAGGTGCATACTAAAATCTCCCCACAATTCCTTTAGCCTGCATGATGTCAGGTCTTGTTGTTGTTGAATAAAGTAAACTTTCAACCATTGATCTATACATCGTTTGGTCCCCTTTTGGTGAGTCATATTCTAGGCTTAGTTTACATCCAGTGACCATGGGAGTACTCATAGGTTTATTGTCTTCCATTTGAATTTTCTTCAGCATTTCCTTGATATATTTGGTTTGGGAAATGAATATTCCATTTTCTGTTTGATTTACTTGTAACCTAAAAAAAACGATAGTTCTCCAAGCATAGACATTTCAAACTCTTCTTGCATTTTGGTTGCAAATTTTTTGCTTAGTGTAGTAAGATTACTCCCAAATATGATGTCATCTACATATACCACCACAACAATCATGTCTTTATCCTCAAATTTAATGTATAGGTTGTTGTTAGTAGTCCCCCTATTATATACTTGTTTTTGTAGGTACTAATCAAGCCTCGAGAACCATTCTCTGGGGGCTTGTTTCAGACCATATAGGGCCTTTTTCAGCTTCCACACATAGTCCTAATTTTTTTATAACATGAATCCTTTTGATTTCTAAACATAGAATTATTCTTCTAGTGTTCCATTGAGGAATGCTGACTTGACATCCATCTGATGATTTTGAAATTTCTGAAGCATGCAAATTCCAGGAACATTATGATGGCCTCAAGTCTTTCTACTGGAGCAAAAGTCTCTTCAAAATCAATACCTTCCACTTGGGAATATCTTTTTCAATCTAATATATATTTTTTATATATAATTTATCCATTTTCATTTGGTTTGTTCTTGAAGATCCACTTGGTTCCTATCAAATTCTTGTCCTTGGGTCTTGGAACTAGTTCCCAAGTCTGATTCTTCTATATTTGGTCTAGTTCTTCATTCATTGTTTTTATCCAAACTTTACTTTTGCTAGATTCTTTAACTAACTTAGCTTCTATTAGGGATAACATTGTTTGTTCCAAGTCAAAAGAAAGTCTTCTTCTTGTTTCCACTCCTGCATTTTTATCTCTAATAATCTGACTCTCAGGGTGATTCTTTTGAACTATTTTTGATGGATCTCTTGGAAAGGGCGTTTCTTCATTGTCTTCTTCATCAAAATGTGGTTCTTTTTTCCATTTTTCATTATTATCATCTTCTTGATGAGATTATACATCATCATCTTCCTATTGATATTTTACATCATCATGTTCTTGTTGAGATTTTTTATCAATGTCTTGGGATATGCTATTTTTTAGATCATTTATTTTTACATTAGCACTTTCCACTATATTTAGTAGTCTAAGATTATAACATATGTATTCTTTTTTGTTATATGAATATCCTAAGAATATTCCTTCATCATATATTGGATCAAATTTTCCTAGGTTATCTTCACCATTCTTTATGTAACATTTACTTCCAAAGGTTCTAAAGTGTTTTAAAGATGTTGGCCTTCCAAACCATATTTCATAAGGGGTTTTGTCATTGTTGGGTTTCAACTGAGATCTATTAATTATGTGTTTTGTTGTGTCGATTACATCTCTCCAGAATTTATCTGCAACCCTGGCTTCATTTAGCATGGTTCTTGCAACTTCTTGAATTGTTTTGCTTTTCCTTTCTACCACTCCATTCTGTTGAGGAGTATTGGGAGCTGAAAATTGTCTTTTGATACCATGATTTTCACATAATTCAATAAAATATTTAGAGGTGAATTATCCTCCATTGTCTGATCTCAGAAATTTCATTTTTAGATCTGTTTCATTTTCTACAAGGGATTTGTATATTTTAAACTTCTCAAAGGCTTCTGATTTTTTCTTTTAGAAATAATATCGAGGTCAATCTTGTGTAATCATCAACAATCAACATAAAATATTGTTCACCATAAGTACTTTTGTTTCTAGTTGGTCCACATAGATATGTGTGAATAAGTTATAATGGTTTTGTTGTAGAATGCTCTTTTGTTTTGAACCTAACTCTTGTTTTCTTTCCTATTTGACAATGTTTACAAATAGAATCTAAAGGTTTAATCACTTTTGGCATGTTCCTAAATGCCTCTTTCTCATTGGATTTGATCAAGTTGTCAAAGCTTAAATGTCCCAAACTTCTATGCCATATCTAGATTTCATCAATTTGGCTTAAACAACATTTTTCTTTTTCATCTATATTAAGGATGTACACATTGCTAGATTTTCATGGTGCAACTGCCATTAGCTTTCTAGTGTCCTTTTTCTGATCTCATGTTTCTGAGAATCAAAAGTATGTGACCTTGATCACATGTCTGACTTACACTTAAGAGATTGGGTTTGAGATTTTCTACCAGAAGTACATCTTCTGCTTTGGTTTTATTATTTCCTAAACTAACAATGCCTTTTCCCAATATTTCGGCTGACATGTTGTCTCCAAAAGTCATGTTTCCCTTTCCTTTCTTGTTCAACTTGAGAAATTTTCTTTGATCTCCAGTCATGTGTTTTGAACATCCACTTTCTATATACCACTAACATCTTTGATTTCTTGCATATAAGGCTACATTGCACTCTATTTGCTTTTTCTTCCATACTTTTTTATTATTGGAAATATTTGTCTTTTTATCATATTTTGGGAATCTACATTCACTAGTTTTATGACCATAGTTGTTGCATTTTTGAAATTCACTATTGAAGTTTTGAAAAGGATAAAATGAGTTATTTTTTCTCTTCTCTGTATTGTACTTATTGTTCCTATATCTTTGGACATTTCTACAATTGTATTGTCCATAATATTTGCAGTGAACTACCTTATGTCCAAAATTATTGCAAGAGTAACAATATCCAATAAATATATATTTAGGGGGATTCCTTTTGATGATTGTATTTTTCTTGTCATATTTTACTCTAGTAGGGAATATTGATTTATGTTTATGTGTAACAATTTTCAATGGTATCATCTTTTCCTTATTATCTTCTTTTCTTAACGAGTTTTTCAGAGCATCTGCATAACTGATTTGTTTCTTGACAGATCCTTGTGATGTAGAAGTTGAGTCTTGCGTGTATCCCAAACCAATCTTTTTGTTTGGTGACATTTGACTACTAATAATTTCATCCAATATCTTTGAAATATTTCCAAATTGTGATCCCTTCTTTTCTTTCTCAATTTCACTTTTTGGCAACTTAATCTCAGCTTCTAGTTTCTCACATACTTGTTTTTTATCATTAAGTTGTTGTAAAATGACTTCTTCAATTTTATTAGATTCCTAGAGCTATGACTTCAAATCACAGATGATTTTCTCTAACTCTTTGATGGTTTTGGAAACTTCCCTCTCTCTTGATTTACTAGCTTCTTTAATCTCTAGAAGCTCTTCCCTTAGTACCCTGTTTTGTTTTTTTGTTTTTCTTAGTTCTTCAATTACACTAAGGATTTGTTCTTCGAAGTTCAATTATTCTTCATCTTATGAATGCTTATCTTCTTGAGATTTTATACCCATAAATAGAATCTCTAGTT
Source organism: Picea glauca (assembly GCA_000966675.3). Classification (NCBI taxonomy): domain Eukaryota; kingdom Viridiplantae; phylum Streptophyta; class Pinopsida; order Pinales; family Pinaceae; genus Picea; species Picea glauca. The sequence continues at coordinate 17,089 of JZKD02S0369346.1, forward strand.
CCTCTTGTTCATTTTCTTCTGATGAGCTACTGTCTTCTTAGGTAAAGAACGCTTTCTTTTTCTTGTAGAACTTCTTTTTATTATTAGTTTTTATTTTCTTCTAATTTGTTTAGGTTCTTTCATCATCACTTTCCTCCTACTTAGGATAGGGACATTTATTGAAAAAGTGTCTAATTTTTCCATAGTTGAAACATATTAGAGGAATCTTTCCTTTGTATTTCCCTGTCCCTTTCTTGAGTTTCTTTATGAAGTTGGAAGTCTCCTCGTCAGATATATATGATAACTCATCATTGGAATTTTTCTCCTGACTCATATTTGTTTTAGATTTTTTAAAGGTTGTTTCTCTTTTTGATGATTTATCATTCCTTGTTCTCATTTCATATGCTGTAAAAATTCCACGAAGCTGATCAACTGTGAGTGGATCAAGATCAGGCCTGTCTTCAATTGTAGAAATCTTGGCATCATATCTAATAGGTAATGACCTTAGTATATTTTTCACAATAGGTTTATCTGTAAGTTCTTCTCTTATTTCTATGATTGAATTAACCACGTCATCTACCCTATGAAAGTATTCAACAATGTTCTCTTATTCTTTCATTTTCATATTTTCAAGCTGAGTTCTATAGGTCTGTAGTTTGGTTTCCTGACTTTGTTATCTCCTTCATATACAACCTCCAATTTGTCCCAGATTTATTTGCCTGGCTTACAATGCATAACCTTCACACATATAGAATTTATCAACCCTCCTAGCATTGCATTAACTTCTCTTGAGTTGTCATTGCAGATTTTATTTCCTGCAACATCTTTGGGTGGAGTATTTGGTGTCGTGTAACCATCTACAACAAATTTCCAGATATCAAAACCAAGAGAAAACAAGAATTTTTTCATTCTTATTTTCCATAGAGCATAGCCACCTCCATTGAACAATGGTGCTTTATTGTTAGACATTCCCTCTTGTTGATCCATCTTCAGGATCTACCTTCCACTTGTTAGATTGAGATGAAGGCATCCACTCTGATACCAAATGTTGGAATACTGAAAGGGGGGGTGAATTAGTATTACCCTTTTTCAACAATTAGTAGTTACTTTTATATTTTGTTAATTACCACAATATATCAACAATGGAATTGTTTGTAAAATCAATTATATAAATATAATTAATATGAATTATAAGGATTTTATGAAGAATAGTGAAGGACACCAATCCTTTTTAGAGCACCAACTCTAGGAGACAAAAATCCCCTTCTTCATGGCACCAACCCTAGGAAGCACCAACTCCCTTGTTTTTTTAGTGCACCAACCCTAGGAAGCACCAACTCCCTTGTCCTTAGGGCACCAACCCTAGGAAGCACCAACTCCCTTTTCTTTAGGGAACCAACCCTAGGAACCACCAACTCCCTTAAATTACACTTATTTAGTAAAGTATATGAATCCTTCTATGCTCCTCCCTTCCACCCTCACTTCATAAGAATCATCAATTCTTCTTCTTGGACTCTGCTTATGTTTTGATCTTCTGATATGGACTATAGAGACACTTTATTCTCACCATTCTTTCTCGTTTATATAATCTTCCAACTGGTGTGAG
>JZKD02S0369357.1:10015-21091 GCA_000966675.3 Picea glauca
TCTTTTTTATAGAGGAAATTGGTATCAAAGCAAGAGTTAATAGGGCTTTAGATTCCCATGGGAATACAAAGACCAGGATATAAGAGACTTGGATAAGCCTACTAACAATTTTTATAAAAGCTCACAATAACAAAGATCCTAAGTTAGAATGGTCAAAATAGAAGGACTATTAAGTTTTCTTCCTCTTCTATTTGTAGATAAGGTACACCAACCCTCCTTTATTTAGGTCCACAACCCTTTCTCACAATCTAGCCTAGACTATTGTCAAGGTGGATTGCCTTATGGATTAGTGTTGGTCATAATTTTAAGGAAATGATTTTGGATTCCCTTCTACCTTTGATCAAATATCTTTATGAAAATAAGTTGAGCACTCCAGTTATATTCCTAAAAGATTCCAAAATCTTGGAGACATATTCCTCTATGCAGTCATGCCCAGTCATAGTTGCATCACTTTGTAAATTGCAGCACAAAGTCCCTCAACATAATTCAATGATGTACAAGTTGCATAACAAAACCTTATGCAACTTAAGAAAGATGGAATTTAGAGAGTCATGCATACAGATGATCTCAATTAGTTCTCTTTTATAAACATGGTGATAGTCCAGATGATGCAAAATATTTTCTCCATTCTTTTCAATTGTTCTAGTACAGGATGCAATATCAAGTTCCCCATTCTATTGTGGCTACTTATCCAATTTACTATGACATTAAAGTCCCCAAATACCTACAATTTTTAGAGATCCAAATCCTTATTTTCTACCAACTTCAATAAGAGCTTTAGAGCCATCAAAACAATGTAGTTTTTAGAAGCCCCCCTCCCCACCACATTATCCTACTTTGAAATTAAAATGATAAGAAATGTACTCATAAATCAATTGTAACCATTGTGCCACATACAAAAAATTTCTATTGGATAGCACCATGTAAATATTTGCCTCTATCATCATGATTATTCATTTAGAGGAAGATTAAGAATCTTTTATTTTTTAACCTCTGAGCATATTTTTTATGCCTTCAAATATTGATCTAACTTGATATGCACATTGAAAGTGTGGCATATACATTGAAAGTGTGACATATACCTATGTTAATGTTTCATTCCTCAAAACTAACTAAATATATACCTTTGGTTTAAGAGTATTTTTAATATTCCACAAAGCCTTCCACCACCAAGCATACCCTTTTTGGAAAGTTTTGCAATTCACCAAAAAGGAAGAGAAAAACAAACAATTGATCCAATAAATTTAATAATTTACTCATCATTCTCTTCATCGGCACCAATATTGAAAGTGTTCAACCGAGCAATCAATTTTTCTTTTATCTCTTCATAGGTTAGTTTCATTGTCGAGCAATCCTTCTGCACTTTAGGGACATGTTTCTTAGTGTGTTTTATTAATGGGTATGCTCAAATGGTAGCATGCACTTCATTATACAATTCTTCAAAGTTTCAGGCTCTATACCTTTCTTAATATACTAAGAAAATCGAGATTGGCACTTTGGAATTTTTGCATGATGTATTAAAATATTGTCAATTGATTAAACATAATTTTCTTGTGATACATTATAGTTGTTACTTGTCATGTATTTGCAGCTTGGTACACATACATAATATATATGGATCAAGAGGAAACATTGTGATTTGAGTCTCCAATTATGCCTCACAAACGCTCTAGTCTATCTAATGAAAGCAGTAGAGGGACCCCTAGTTCGACAGGGAACCCTAGTCAAGCAGGGGCAACAAGTCATGCAAGGGAGTCTAGTCAAACAAGGAGATATAGTCAGTCTGGATGATGATCAAATTCATATAGATATAGTCAGATTGTAGATCAAGGTACATGTATGTTTATATGCACATGTTAAATTGTGCACACATATATGTTGAAATTGATAAAACTAATTGTACTTGATAAATTTATTTTCAGATGCATCATTTAGTAGATCACGATAAAGAACATCACGAGAGAGTGCACATCCATCTACAAGTGGTGCTCAATTTGATCTGTTGTGTGATGGAACATTGCAATCTTTTGCTACTCTTGATTTTGGGGAAGAGTCTCCTATGTCGACCAATGTACAACAACCCAAATCACATCAACAACCTATGTCTGGTAAATTGCTTTTATTTTTTAATGTTTTTATATAAATCACTTGTGCATATGGACATGTGTATATATGTCATTGTGCATTGTCCTAAATATATACAAATGTTTCTAAATGTGTAGAGGATTGGGCTTATGCTAGGGACAATAATGAAGGAGAGGGTGAATTTCAAGCGGAAGGTGAGGGTGAAGGTAAATAAGGGGAGAATTCTCAACAAAATGAAGATTACACCCCTATCACCACTTATCCGTCAAACATTGGCGAGGAGATTCCTTGGGAAGGATAGGTTGAAGAAATGACCCTTCAACCCGTAGAGTTGAAGCATGATCTTGAGCAAATGGTTCTCCCTATAGAGAGCAAACAAAGCTTGGATATTGTTTTACATTCTTTAGATAAATTTATTGATGTATATAATAACCTTGGGCTAACGACCAATAGTTTTTTTGTGAGGAGACACAAGCAATGAGTGATAGACCCTTATAAATGGCCCGAAATAGAGAAAAGGGTGTCAAAAGAGCAAGCAAATTCGATGTTCAATTTTAAGGAAGGACCAAAGAGACTGATGTTGAAGGTGAAATATTTCAAGCACCCTAACATTGTTTTCCATCTTTATGATAGATTCTTGGAAGCATATGGCAGACTACCATGGAATTATGGAGTACCATATTATTTTGCAAGATTTATCTATACATAGTTTTTTGAGAATATGCACCCAGATTATACTGACCTACCATCCAAATATTGTGGTGTTGGTAAAGGTCGAATGTATAATCGAAGAGGTGCATTTGGAGATCCAGCGTTGCCTAGACCTCCACCACCCTTGGTATCTCATCCACCAAGGGTGATTGTTCTACGTTTAGAGATGGAGGCCACTTCACAAGTTGGTCAGGATGCGAGGAACGCAATAACTGATAATTTAAATTCAACTTTCATTGGCATTGATGTCGGTTTGAACCGATAGAGAGCACGATCCAATGCTCATGATAATTTTTTATCTAAGATAGATGATGAGATAGACTGCATGAGCCTTGAAGAGGTATGAGCTTACACAAAGTTTTGTCGCAATGGTTGGAAAGACTTAATTGGGCAAGAGGAAGAGGACATTGGATCGATATGTGTTACAATTGGTAAATGCTTCATGCATTCGATGATAATTCTTTTATTAGATCCACATCATCACAACCTTTTAACTAACACAAAATGTTTATTTTCATTAATTGCATTTCACTCGAATGTTTAATGATTCTCATTTAATTTGGGACTTTCAACACTAGGCATGGGAGATTTTCCATATGTTGGGACTTCACAGGTATAATTGCATGTTTGAAACCTTTTTAGTTATGAAAATTGCATGTTTCAAAGTTTAAAACTATGATTTCAAGTGTCAATCATTTAATTTTTATTCATTAAATTATTTAAAAATGTTCTACATATGGACGAGAAGGTTGACTATTGTTCATTACATACTTACATATATAAAGAAATAATAATATGTTTGAATGGAACTATTCTCTCTCCTATTCCTACCATGCTCCTATCCTCATCACATTCTTATTCATATCATTGTATGCAATTCCTCTACTACCCGTCCCTAACTGTTATCTTTCATTTTGAATGTCTCACACTCTCGCTCTCTCCGCTACTCTTGGAACTATCCTACATGCCTTCATAATAGTCTTATGCCCATTCTTGATTAATAACGAGGCTTTCACTTTTCTTTCCAAATGAAATTGAGTAAATTCCATATATGCAACAATGTGCTAGAAACCCCCACCTCATCCATTCTTGTAATGGGGAAATGTGTATTGCAAGTTAATTAGTCTTGTGAGGGTTTCTTTTGAGATGCAAATCATTGGGGCAATATTGGTAGCAACTGGATTGTGATTTCCCATTTTTCATTGGAAGTTGAATGTCCGTTGGGTTATAGCCTCATAGAATTGATGGACACCCTTTTGAATAGCCTACTAGGGGAAATAATCCATCAAACAAATCTCTTTAGGCCTCTAGTTCTAAAGAGGTTCACTCTTATAAGTTGTGATCAATTTTTGCGTTGATTAAACATTGTTTGCCTTAATTTTTTCCTAGGTTTTGGGAAATTGAGACCAATCATTCTTCTCGACATATGCCAACATGAACTAAAGATAGTGGCAAACAATTTTATGCAAGCCATAGTTTCAATTATTCATGGCATACCAATCAAGATTTGTGTCAAATTTAGAATCAACAAGAATTGCACTAGTAAATGATTCAATACAATCTCCACAAACCTTTGGAACTGCAACTCTTGTGGTAATCCAACCAAACTAGTAATCCCATTCCCTAGGAATTATAATAGTTGATAACATCTAGAAAATCATGGTTCCTTATATGATGCATACGGGACATATTCCACTAAAATAGTGTGAACACAAAAAAAATTCAATAATGATGCTAAATAAAGAACACTCACATTAGAGACAAATCTTGTATCATTATTCATTCTATAGGGCATCTCCTAGGGAATGTGAATGTCCATGCGAAGCCACTTCACAAAATGAAGAGACACAATTTCACCACGAGTTTAAGAACATGCACCAATTAACACTTCCATGATATTTGCAACATTTGTAGTATTCATCATTCTATATCCCTTAATGTGCATGTTCTCCATGATATGGAATGTCTTGGAGATCCCCAGAGTACATAACTAGATTTCGAAAAGGTATGATCCATTATCAAGCATCAAAGCATTCATTACGAATATAACCTGGTATTTGTTGATCACAACTAGTCTTGTATAGTGCAGCTTGATATAATTTGTATCTTCTTGTAAGTCAATTACCCTTCATATTTTTGACTATATGTTGTGAATACATGTTGACTAGCAATATACTTTAACAAAGCATCACCAAGTGTCCCTAGGATTTTTATTGACATACATGTTTGGCATGTTTTGATTGTCAACAAGAACCTTAATAGTTGGAATACAAATTGTATGGCCATTGATTTGAAAATCTCTTTCACAATTGTTATAATGCATTATGGAAGGTAGAAATGAAAACAAATAACCTTGCAAATCTCTAGTGGAAGTTCTACCATAAAACAATCTCTTACACTTTCTTTGTTCTTTCCTTAAAATACATCTTTTCCATAGTTCACCTCATTAAAATTTTGAATGAGGGTTACACATTTATCAACTCTATTGATCCCAAGTACCATGATTGTAAAAGTCAAATCAAGGCCCTCTTTCCCAACTGCTTCTTACTTTTGTGCAATTGTAATAGCTCTGTCAAAGGTTAGGGATACAATTGATAGAACTTTTGGTTCCTCTTAGTTTCTCTAGAAAAACAATCCTATATAGGAACTGTGCAGTGAACACATTGTGTGGAATCTAAAAATATGTTTCTCCATATATTAAACAATCTTTGTTCCATAAAAGGAAACACTTGAGCTTGAGCCCTAATGATTTATGTGGATTCAAAAGATAATATTATGCAATTTTCTGAAACAAGTGAGAAATTTATGAGTTTCAAACTTTGAACAATACAATAATATGTCTACGATGAGACACAATTGTCCTATTCCATATACCAACATTGACAATGGTTTCACACACAAGTTTCTTGTGAATTCACTTAGACTGCCATGAGTAATTCAAACCAAATTATATTTGCTTTTCTAGCTTATCTATAGCCTTATCCACTACATTATTAAGAAAATGCTTGGAATTTGATTGTTTTTCCATCTTTGTGAAGTTCTTTCGGAAAGGCTTCAAACTAGATTCCTTGCACCATGCACATGTCTGGTCATCAAAATAGGCCACCTATCCAATCCTTATTACAATGTCTTTTCACAAATTTCAATGTGATTGAGGGATCTCAAAGTTGACTAAGGAAACATGGGTGGTACATTACTTCACCCAATACTAAATTCCAAATAAAAATATTGTTGCTCGTTGAGCATGCAATCATAAGAACCTACTAGCTCTACATGAGTAATTTTCATAGAATGCTTTTCATCACCAAAAATGTTGTTTTCTGTAAATTCGTTGAAACTTATTTGTGTCTTTCCATTTATACCCACAGAAATGGATTTTTTGGAGTGTTAACTCCTTCCTAAATATTGGTAGGGATATCTTTTGGAGAACATGTTTCTCATAGATCTGCTCAAACATTCATTGGTTTAACACTAAGTTTAGGAACAAATATTCACCACTCTTCTTGAAGTAATTTGTGTTCTTCTTTCTTGTTGTCATTGTTTGATTCATTGAAGGGAATCTCTAGTTTTCCACCATTCTTGGTCTCATGGTCATATAATTGTTTTGTTTTGTTTTTGTTATCCATAATCTTTTTTTCATTATAGTTGTAACTTTTTTTTCTTGCTTCCATTTACCTTTAACCCATTCTCCATATGACAATGATTTTTTCTTCACTATTGTAGCTTGTACCACCTTTACCTGCTCTTTCTGGATTGACTTTAAGGGTATGGCTGTATTCCAACATGTGTTACACAATTGCTTAATTGGTGAAACATTGAAAGCATTAGCTAGTTTTAGATTTGAATGTTATGTTGTATTTGGAAATGCGCTTATAGATATGTTTTCTAAATGTGGGAAAGTTAACATTGTTTGGTGAAACATTGAAAGAAGGCTTGAACAAGATGATGTGTCATGGAATGCAATTAGATTTGCAATAGATTAGAATCTAATGTAGGAATACATTTGAATATGATGTTATGGTTGGAAGTGTGATTAATAAACTATTGTGTTATGGAATGCAATCATTTCTTCATATTCCTAGCATGTCCAAATCCATGAATCCTTGGCAATTTTCAAGAAATGCAAGCCCAGGTATAAAACCCAACTCAATGACCATATTTAGTGTTATACCTTCTTGTACATATTTATTGGCTCTGGAACATGATTAATAGACTAGTAAGAAGTAGATTTGATTCTATTTAATGCTATAATGGTCACTCTTGTGAAGCCTTATCATTATTAATCAATAATATTCTCGTAGACATAGATTTGATGCTTACAATTTTAAGTTCAAATTATTCAATTCTGGTGGTTGTTCTTTTTGAAAAAAATTATTGGAAAAGTTTTTAAAGATATTAATATCAAACCCTTTAAATAGAAATTAGGAGAGAAGTTGCATTATGATATTTCATTAATTGATTAGGAGAGAAGGTATGTTTTTTTTTTGTAAGTTAGTAGTTTGTATTAGAGCCTGCAAGAAAAAATGAATTACAATTGTCTGTAGTGCCTAATCAAATGTGGCAGCAGTGCCCTAATGGGAAACCACCACTGCCACTTGTCCGAAAAATAAGAGTAAAACATGCAAAAAGAGACTACGTTGCCATGAAGGGTGAAGTGCTGATTGCTAGAATGAATAGAAAAAACATAGACCAAAATCCCATGAGTCGGCCAACCTCCCATGGCTACTGAGATAAAAATGAAAACAATAACCTGAAGCATGATTAACCAAAAACCTGGACCGAGCCTTGGCCCAACGAAGGCTTGATTCTCCTGTGAATTGCCCCTGTCATGCCTATCTCTGTCCGCAATGGCTTGCCGAAGGTCCACACGGCTCCAACGTTTTGAATCCTTGATCTGTAGCTCGAGTAAGGAAGACTTGAACTTCCCTAGACCCCTATTGAGGTCTTCCAATGAGTCCATGATGGCTGCTTTGTCTGCACACCTGTCACAAGTTGAGCGTTGTGGAGGGGACAATGGAGATTTAGAAGAGGAGGATGGGTAAACAGAGGAAGCAGAGGAAGAGACAGGGTGGCGGCGAAAGGAAGAAGGTGGAGGTGGAGGACGACGAGGAGGGGAAGGGGTGGAGGTGCGAAGCCCAACGAATTACCGAGGGTGTCAAACCACTCAATTATGCAAGTGTATGGGTTTGAGAGTGGTGAGAGGTCCAGGGTGGTCTCATGAAGAGGTTGTGCAGGGGTGGGAGCTTCGACAAGAGACAAGAAGGGGATGCCTTCGGTCTCAGGTGGAGGGTCAGAGTTGGGCGCCTCCCTTCCCCTGGATGCATACCAGGTTGCCCCTCTTTTGGACTTGCCTTTAAGGCAGTGGTTGTCGTCGACCTAGGATGGACCAGAAGTCCGTGAAGCCTAGTGGAAATCGCACCAGGAGGGGTGGAAGAAAATGAGAACCAGGGAGAGTTGGACAAGGAGATGACGAAGGAGCAAATGAAGTTTTGCGCGCCTAGGCCTAGCTTTAGGAGCTTCATTGTTGAGGTGCGGATGTGACTATGGAGGTGTCCTACACTGCTCCATGAAATCTCCCACGTAGATGAGCTTCCAAAACGTGTGGCAGGATGGCCGCAAGTAAAGTATGAAGAGTGACAGAGGGTGTTTTAAAACCATGAGGTGATGGATGAGGGGGGGCGAGTCTGATCAGGCACCAAGTGGCCGCCCGTCTAGCTAGATGGCCTCCCCATGTTCTGTCCACGTTCTAAGCCTGGAAACACCCCATCTGGGGAGGAGAGAAGGTATGTTGAGAGCAGGTTATTGATTCTAATTTTTTTTTATAGATTTCCATCTTATAGTTTCCCTTACATTTATTTAGCACCCAAGTGTTTATATTTTTTAGCACCTAAGTGCTTATATTTTTTGATGGCTCCATTTATATGCTTACTTTCTATGGATTTTTGTGCTAATTTCCTATTGCATTCTAGTTTATTAGTGTTTTTATTAGTTAGAATTTTGTTGATTTTAGGACAAAATATTCTTTACTGTAGCCAATGTTGGGTTCTCAAGGGATTATTCAGTCTATCATTTTTCTTATTAGCCCATTTTTTTTTTTGTCTTGATTATATTAGATACTTATAGGTCCGAAGCAGTGCCATTTCTAATGTTTACTTATGACACATTGTTGGTGCCCAACTATTTGTCCTTTGTGATGTACCTGGGGAACCAAATTTCAGACTTTTGGTTGATCTTCCTCTTTTTGGCTTCTTGAGCTTTAGAGGTCTCCATCATGAGTTCCCATGGCATCATTTTGAGAGTTTTGATTGTATTGCATATATTTGATACCCCTATATCCTTTTTTCATATTACCCTCAAAGAAAAAGTAGCTTGATGGTATGAGTCATTACCACCTCATTCCATGCCGAGTTGTTGATGCTTCTTCCACCCGTTTAGAATCAATTTTCCTCATGCGAACAACAACATGAAAAATTTGATGCTTTTAGGGCCGATATTTTATTGGGAAATCAATTTGAATTTGTTGATAACTCCCCCCCCTCAAGTAGCCCATGAGCCAATATATTTAGGGTTTTCCTCATTGGTGACTAGTGAATCCATTTTGTGTACAATGAGGATTCATGAATAGAGGAGTTATTTTTTATGAGAAAAGTCCAAGTAATCATATTTTAAGTGAGATTGACCCCATCCTTCAACTATGTGATTTTTGTTATGGATCTCATGACCAATGGACCTGTAGCTTATTTTTGGAAGCCAAGAAACAACATCATGAAAATCCTAGTTCCTTTCTTGCAAGAATAACAAATGATTGTCCATGATATGATCCATCCTTAGAGATAAAGGTTCATGCTCAAATACTCTTTTATTTGAGGAAAATTTCAAGATAGGTGAAGAATTTCCCTTTGACAAGATATGATAAATCTTTAGAGCTAAAGGTTCATTCTCAACTACTCTTTGGTTTGGGGACAATTTTAAGATAGGTGAAGAGTTTCCCTTTTAGAAAAATCTCTTTGAAGTTAGTTCCAAACTTATTTATGTAATGTATGTAGGGAGGATAGTATGGGTTACTACAATTTATGTCACTTGAATTCCTTGAGAGGACACTTCTATTTTAGAGTATCCGCTACATGATAATTAAACCAAGTTCATTAATCTGCCTACATACAACAATGTTGAGTGCAAGAGTGATTTGAAGGTTCCAGGTTCCTCATGAGGATACAAGTAAAACTAATATCCATGAGAAAGAATATGCATATTTTGATTACAAGTTTAAGTTTGATAATACCCTTGCATCCATGTTCTTGGACCTATTTATCACAAGTACGATTTCATTTATCATTTCCTCCCTAACTTGCATGTTGGGGTCACTTATCCTTGCCATTGTGAGTCCCCCTCTCATGATTTTCTTGATGAAACTCTATTTTCAAGTGGTATTGACAAGGGGAGGAACCCAAAGACAGAACATGATGTTACCTCAAACATCCCTCTCTCTGATCACTATTTTGAAGAAGAAACCTTTCATGATGAGGAAGAGAGGATAGAGAGTGATGTGATTTCCGACGAATTACATTTTAGGGATAAGGTAGATGACTTATTCATGATCTATTACCAACATAAAAACCAAGTTTTGTCCAAAGAGGATGGCCTAGGGGATAACGAAACCATGTATGATACTCTTTATCTTGAATTTGATTTTGTTCTCTTTATCTTGAATTTGATTTTAATGTGCCTTTGCATGATTAGATGAGTGGTTTTGACTCTTGATTGGTGTTTGATGAGTACCCTTGTGAAGAGCATGAGGTCTCACTCCAGGAAGAAATGGATCATGAGTGTGCCTTGGATGTAAATAAGGGAACTTATTCACAATCCACTAGTATGCCACTCTCTCTAATTTAACTTGCAGGTGGTAACTATCATGAACCTTGGCTTAGATTCCCACCTTCTAGATTATTGGAGCATTGACTCTAAATATGTGCAAGTATTCAGACAAGGATAAATTTCACCTACCTTGAAACTTGCAAGCTTCCCATCTCCCCTTTTGTACATAAATAAAAATCACATGAATAAAACAAAAAAATAAATCTTTTGTTTCTTGCTTTGTTTTTGCTTCTAGTTTTGAAAAATGTGAAATTATATTTGGTAAGTCACATGAATAATAATAAAAAAAATTATTTTGTTTCTTGCTTTGTTTTTTCTTCTGGTTTAGAAAATTGTGAAATTACATTTTGTAAGTTTGTTGATATTTGAAATTGAGAAAAGTAACCTATAATTGTTGGATTACCA
>JZKD02S0369357.1:26867-40349 GCA_000966675.3 Picea glauca
GGACTAGCCACAAACCCTATTTTCCACGAAGTGTAACTCCAAAAACACAACGACCCACAAGCTTAAATTCATACCAAAACTACTTGGATATGTTTCCTCAATGGCCTCCCAATTTCACGGTCTAAATCATTCTAGAAAAAAAGTTATTGCGAACATGGTGAGATGACCTGTAAATAACATACCTTAGAAAGCATCATCAAAAGAATTTATCCTCCCTTGAATTTCGGCCTTCTTTATTTCACCTTCCCTATGAAATTTGGCTTAGATATCCTTTGGTTACCTTAGTCACCTATAGATATTCAATATGCTCAAGTGTGATTAAAATGAGAGAGCCTTGCCTCTTATTTATACTTTCATGTAGTTTCCTCAAGGGGTTACATTTTAACCATCTTAACCCAATTTCCTTATTTTAGGGCTAACCCACTTCTAACCACTTTCCATAATTAGAAATTTCTCCATTTACTTTATTATTTAAATAATCCTCTTTGACTTTGTCACTTCACTTTATTATTTAAATAATCTTCTTTGACTTTGTCACTTCACTTTTTATTTAAATAATCCTTTTTGACTTTGTCACTTCACTTTATTATTTAAATAATTTCTTCTTTGCAAGCACTTTGACTTCTTTGACCTTTTGGGGCTTCAAGCCAACATATGAGGGTCCTCCAAATTCGTAAGGCCATAACTCTCAAATCGCGAGGAGTTATGTGACGTTCCACATACCACCAGAAATGGCATGACATGTACTATCCATATAGAATAATATTACCTGTAAATATATAAAAAATCATACCATTATACATCAAACAAACTTGGGTCCATTACCCAAACCTGGGTTCTCCAACTTCACATGGCCATAACTCTCTAACCATGAGGAGTTATATGATGTTCCATATACCACCAGAAATGACATGACATGTACTACCCATCTAGAATAATCTTACCTTCAAATATATGAAAACTCATACCATTATACATCAAACAAACTTGGGTCCATTACCCAAACCTTTGTTCTAACAAAATTCACTACCAGACTTTCTCCAGGGGTTGCCATAAATCACTAAGGGTTGAAATCAATCTACAATATCACTCTCCAATGGTTGAAATCAATGACAACCAAAAATCCATACCAACTGCCCATCAACCTAAGCCAACTGTCAACCGTCTGACAATAATTATTGTTTTGTTTTGAGTTGATAGAAATGCATAACAATCTTCGACATTAGAAACCTTGAGGTTTCTCAGAAAGAGGAGAAAGAACACTTTTGGACATGCCGCCTCTAAGAGTGCTAAGGTTGGTGGGAAATGATGACTGCCTCCATTTTTCATTTCCACCATGTGGATTTTGTAGTACTTTAGGCCTTAGTTTCCATTTTGTAATTTCAACACGAGTTACCATTATGTACCTCTAAACATGATGATACATTTTCTGATTAAATGTACATTTGAAAATTTTAGATGTGTTATGATGTATGATATATTAATAAGTTATGATCGTGTAGGTGTTACAATTTGAAAAAACATCATATTATATTTGTAACAAATAGTTCTCCAAAGTACACAACATTTACATTGTAATGAATGCTAATTGAAAAACTACTAGTAAGTCACCCATTCTAGTTTTGAGAGTTAATAATGACCCTTGTAAAGAACTATTCAATGAGTAATAAGCCAATAACTCAATAAGTAGGCCATTTTAGATCATATTAAAATAATCTACATTTCTTCAATAGAATAATTTATTTAATGTTTAAACTTCAGTGTGATTAAGAAAAAATCACAAATGCTAGTTTTTAGAGTTAATAATGACCCTTGCAAAGAACTATTCGTTGAGTAATAAGCCAATAAATCAACAAGTGGGCCATTTTAGATCATATTAAAACAATCTACATTTCTTCAAGAATAAGGCCATTTTAGATCATATTAAAACAATCTACATTTCTTCAAGAATAATTTATTTAATGTTTAAACTTTCTTGTGAGTAAGAGAAATATATATTTATTTTCCTAAGAATAGAACTCCTTCATGACATATGTCAACAATGTGTGTTCTCCATTAGAAACAAGCTAGACATCGTTTTAAGCATGGATCCTTTATGTCAATTTAACCAAATGTTTTAAGATGTTATTTTAGATCATGATTGGAGCACATCATAATGTAGATGTGGTATAGATTACATATAAATAATATAAACATGTGCTATAGATTATATAGAAATAATATAAACCTTTTTTGTCTAGGAAAACAGGGGAAAAACATCTAAATGATTAATCGTTCCCGGGCTTCTTTGTAACATACTTGCATTATTGACAAAATCTACCATCCAAATATTTTGCTATAGATAAACTGGATTTCAAAACAATTCTCGTATAAACAACTAATTGATTATTAGAGAAGAATGATTCAATGGGATATTTCTTATCCCCCACAAGTAGTATCCATAATGTGACCCCATTTGCAATTCCCTTCAAAGATACTTGAATTTTTCTAGATGTAGTGGACTTCTTGTGGTTAATATTTGTAGTACCATTCACATGTATAACATATTTAATGCATCCTCACTATAACCATTGTCATTAATTTCATTCTTGGTTTTCCTAACAAATTTGATTACTTGTAGTAGCCTTAAGAGGCGATAACCATAATGGTGTACTACCAAGGGATTGAAATTTTTTTGTTAAAATTCTGTTACAAAGGAATTTCATAAAGTAATATTTTGCCACCTAAGAAAATTCTTACGGACATTTCTACTGATGAGTATGTTAATAAATTCTATGATAAATATAAAAAGAACAATATTCTCAAATATTTCATCGGTAGAATTTCTCTCAAGGACATTCCTAAGGCCTATGGCCTATGTGAAGGAGGTGCATAATTACTTCAAATACAACAATAGTGCTAATTTTGTCTTCCTCTAAGGGGATTATAATAACTTCAAATCTTACCGATTTGGTGTTGGCTTGCTATCCTTCCTTTTTACCTTTGAATATTATTGATATTTCATAGAGTCTTAATCTTTAAGACATTCACTGATCATATACAAAAGTGCAAACAAAAAAGGGAAAAAAGAAAGAAGAAAACAAAATTTTTGGAAAATAAATTCCAATTTTTCTGAATTTTGCTTGTCTTTTAAAAGCTACTAAGTCCTATATTTTAATATGGATACCTATTACATTGGCTTGTGAGAAAAATTAGAGAGCATAGAGCTATATCAATTCAAGAAAGCATAATAGTGTGTCCTCCATGAAGGCAGAAGTTCTAATCTACTTCCATTGAAAATTTTGCCTTATCTCTCAGAATAAAGATAGCTACACAAAAAGGATTCCAAAGGAATAAAATGTGTATCCAAAGGAATAGAATGTGTGTGCTAAGGTTGGAATATGCATATAATTATATTGAGTTGTTCAATTGTGTTAATGGCCTCCACAAGGTGTTAACATGACTAATATTTATCATGTGTACAATTGGGTCTCAACTCTAGACTATTTGATGTAACTTTTATCACTTATGTGTCAGCACATGATTCCACTTTAAACTATGAAGGAGATTGCTCAATGAAAGATGTGCATCCATTGTCTCTAAAAATTATACAAGATGTTGTTCACTCCAATGTGCTATCTTATAGTGTCCTAGGTTTTCTCGAATTGTTTTTAGTTTCAAATCAATTATGGTGGCAATTGGAAAGATTGAAATACATGGTTATGATCTTAAAATCATAACCCAAACAACACAAGTATAAAATTTATAGTTCCATATATATATATATATATATATATATATATATATATATATATATATATATATATATATATCTTATTCTATATTGGCTCTAAAAAATACATATAATTTGATTGTGATCTTTCCAACTTGGTTGTATTGATCTTATATTTATAAACCTTGTTGTAGAATCCATAGGTGGACTTCTTCATGCCTTAATTTCTTCAATTGCTGGAAAAGTATCACAAATAGTTTTAGTAGGGGCATATAAAGATGTTCTTTATTCTACTACAATAGAATCAATCCTATAAGTTCACTATAAACAACTAAAATATTGCATTAGATCCCAATTTCAATACAAATAACATGGTATAATAATGATTTCTTGCAAGTTCTACAAGCTTAATACAAAAATATAAAGTGACAAAGATTTAGGCAATAAGACATCATGAAATAATCTCAAACCAATCATGGCTCACTTAACATGTAACGATGAACATGAAAATGTAGTAAATTAATTTATAATGAACATATGCATTACACAATTTCATATATTGAAAATTTTATAGTTTACGACGTAATTGCAACTTCAACCAATTACCGTACAAGACAAGGTTGTAGTTTCATCACCTAGTGCACTATCTAGTTATTCAGGGCATGACTAGAAAACCCAGATCATGTTATCTCATCCCTTAAGTGGTTCGGAGGACATACGTAGACCCAAATATTTTATAATTGACAACCAATTGAGATCTAGTTTTATGTGCATAATTGTCTAAACTAGTACACCAATTAATCAAAAATCACTGTATTCAAATAGACCAAAAAGTAAACCAAACAAGATAGAGTCCTTCATATCCTTATATATATATATATATATATATATATATATATATATATATATATATATATGTACTTCATGCAATTATTTATTTATTTATTATTATTATTATTATTATTATTTTTCCAACGTTGTTTAATAACATCGTAATGGTATAAATTGTGATCTCGCTCTCTTTAAGATGATCCCAACTTTGGGATCGAAACATTGAGTTTCAAAACAAGCTAATGCAAGTTCCTCTTAAAATTCTAAAATCAAAATGGTATGACATCTTCAATTATGCGTTCATGATTGGATCTTGTCATTTTCCATTATCTAACTTTCGATTTTTATTTTTTATTGAACCTGTATTAACTTTATGCGTGATACACATGCCAAATGACTATATTGACAACATATGACAATGGGTTGATAGCCTTGAAAGTGAACATGACTTTTGGTTTGATGAGTTTCTTGAAAATATATCCTTTCAGTATGATGGATCTTCTTTCATATATAAAATCGTTATCATTATAATCCTCCAATAACTTCATCTTTCTTTCTATGCACCACATCAAATAATATTTAACATTTTCATCGTTGTCTACAGGTGAAACCACAACAAATACATCTCCTGCAAATAAAGGCATGTTCCAACAAGAAAATTGTTAGATCAACATGCACAATCCTAAGTTATATTATAATATATTTTACATAGTGTATCTACACAGTTTTAACAAAAAAAACATTTTTGAGTTAAATTGTAACATCATACCTTCTCTAACAAGATCGAAAACTCTATCACCATCAATTGACATTGTAGTGTCATTTGATTCCATATCCTCTAAGCTTGAAAGTGACATTTCTCCCTTTGTATTAATTTATGTATGTTTCCAAGCCTTAACATATTTGCTAGTTTCGTTTTCATAAGTGTCATTGGATTGTGTGTCCTCTATATAAATTGAAAAAAAACAAGTTTCATTCCTTATATCAAATGCAAAAACATTTTGGTAGGATTTTATTTTAATTGAATGCAATTTTCGTGATTTGAAAATACCAAATGAGTTCTGATACCAACTTGATCTGAAATATCAACAAACTCTGATACCAATTTAGCCCGAAAAACCTTAGATGTCAATTAGTTCATAAATACACATAAGCATCCGACCAAATTCAGGAAATTGAAGATCGACTTGACTATTTGAAAAATATCATGTGAATGTATTACTTATCCATAAGCTTCAATAACTAATAAATATAACTTGCAGAAATATTGAGTGCCAAAATAGAGAGAAATAGACCGCTCTCTTAATGCTCAATTTCCAAATTACAATAAAAGGGCTTACAATGCCAAATTTGATGTCACTCTTCAATTATGATGCTCAATCTTAGAGACAGAGGTCATTAATGAATTCCACACGAAATTATGAGAAAAATGAGTATAAACTTGACTATGTTCTGAACCAGTACTTAAAGACCCCTTTTTTGTACGCATACCGAGACTATGGGTCTCATACATGAAAAAATGGACTAATACTTTTCATACATATCATTTTTACACAAAAATAACATCACCAACAGATTCCTCTTGAAATTTTGAGAAAAATGAGTATAATATTCATATACTTTCCTCAAAGAACCCTTTGGCACATAAAACGAGGCAAATCAAAATGAAGAACACATCTTGCACGCAAAATTGAGGCAAATATGAACTTGGCATGAAATCACATGCAACGTGCTTCAATATGGAATGAAAACCCATGTCTTTCTTTGGTCCGGAGCTAGGTTTAAATAGGCTAAAATCAGCCTAACCGAGCCCCTTTATTCTCGGGCTGCATTGAATTAATATTAAATAATATTTGTTTCTTTGTTTTAACAAACCAACCATATGGCATAATGGTAGGATCCTGGAGGCATTAAGTTAAGACTATGAAATATTACTAGATTCCATTGGAGTTTGAGGGTGTTGACAATATTGGTAGTATGTTTTCATTGATGACAACATGAGTCGAACATCTACAATAATCAGAGAAAAATAAGATCACCTTGGGGCAGAGGAAGATCACCTAGTGGCAGAAGCATTTCGTGATCACTGTTGATCACGATAAAATAAACAATGATCCTATGATTCTAAAGCTCAGGAGAGGTAGCATGCAGAGAATCCATGTACAAAAGGAATAACGAAGTACAAATAATTAAGAACTCAGGAGGGTTAGCGATTGAAGATCAGTGCATAGATAAATGCACAAACAAGTATTAAAAAGCTCAGGATATATAATGATGAAACATATTAGAAGCAAGAAATGTTAATCGAAGCTCAGAAAAGAAAGTGCATTGTAGAAACGCGATAGGGATCAAATTCCCAAGAGATCAACGATCTTGGTTCAGTTGGAATCCAAGTATAAAACCAAAAGCTCAAAAGAGATGACACACAGGAGGCTTATAATAGATGACACACATGAGCCATCCATTATCATTTTGGGACAATCCAGAACCGTCAGATCAGGAGACAATCAACTCCGATGCTAACCACTCCAGAGAAAATAATCCAAGAACATATGAAATTACGCCGAAGGCTGAAGTCATTTTCAACCATACGATCAAAATAAAATGGAAGGATAGGATAAGCAAGGCCAAAGACCTAAGATCCCAAATAGTCGAATTCCTGACAACTGTTGGATCATATTAAGATTTTCGCGTCAAAGAAGGATCGTTAGATGAATTCAAGTTACTCGAGGTTTATTCAAGGAATCTCAATCCAAGAGAATTGGGAAGTGGGAAAATCAAATAACCCGAAGTCCTGAAGGCCGAAATGAATCTACACCATTGATCTAGAACTAATCACAGTTGTTGGATCAAGGATTCAGATGACCTATGACCGTTAGACCCAGGAGGAGGACATGTGACACATCAGGCAATCCATGTCAGTAAATACGATGTCAGCAAGGACACATGGTGCAATCAAATGGTGACAAGTGTCAAGGTCCAGTTGGCATTTTAGGTACACACAAGTCACAAATCTAAGTGACACATGGAAGCCACTCGACCAGTGCCAAGTCAGTAGTGACGACAACAAGTTATGTCACTCCAAGAGTATTTCCTTTGAGGGAAACCGGTTTCTACCACCAGCAACTACCCGAAGCGTCGAAGGTCGAAATTACCGCTAATCATTGATCTCATTCGGGAGCATTCTCGACCGTTGATTGAGTACAATGGAAGGACATAATAAAGCGTAAATCATGAAGTAATGCTAACCGTTTTTGTTCATGACTTAAAATTTTGGTCCCCTTCATGATTTTTCACTAGGATCGATCCTTCCCACAACTAGACTGATTTGATAGACCATTTTCCTCATTCATGCCCTCATAGACATGCCTTGTTTCCCTTGCCTACCTGTCCAATCATTTTTTGAAATGGAGCGCTGCCCACTCATCAGGCGTTTCCATAGTGCCTTTCTCATTCATAATTTTACACCTCGAGTTATGATTGCAATGACTAATGTCATTTTCCTTGCTTTCAGCGCCAGGAGTTGGTTAAAAAGATACCTTAAAGATCTCGTATTTACGATCCATGATAACGGTTTGTGATTTTGAAAAAATCAAGATTGCTGTGCTGTGAAAACTCACAGTTCTAACCAGGCAACAACATTGCTGCCAGATCCAATGCTGAGGTAGATTCGGAGGTCGTGATGTTCGTGATTTCATCCTGAAATCTTGATGAGGCTTGAAAAAAGTGTTTATTCCACATGTATCCTGTGTTTCCTCCTCTGCACATAAATTTTCAAAGAGGTTAGTGCTCATAGTTTTGGATTATTGAGCTTATATAGTTGAGGGAGACCTTTCTTCACATCATCTTATCCTTGTCTCCTCCCTTTTCAAACCTATGAACCTGTATGTCAAAGTCTGATACACTCGCATCCCATAGCTACTGATCTCACAACCTCTAAACAATTATATCCTCTGCATAGGCATTGTGCTACCTAAGGCGCTGCTTAACCACACTGTGTCTCCCCTGCTTCCTTTGACATTTGAATCAAGCATTTTCTACCCAGCTTCAAAGGGCCAACTACAGAGTACCCTCTCAATTTTCTAAGTGTTCAATACCTGCACAAATCTAAGGGAGGGATTTCCACAGCCAAGTCTTAGATCACTAACAATCAATTTGATTTAAGGGGAAGTTCATGTAAAAGTGCAACTTTGTCCATTTGAAGCTCAACTTGAGGTTCTCCAGTCATTACTATCCCATAGCCATAAGAAGCCCTCAGACTAAGATATGAAGACTCCTCATATGAAGAAGTCACACAAGGGGGGAAAGGTAGTTAGAATTGAACCTGTGGATATGCATCTTTTTGAGACAGAGCCCATGGCAAGAGAAGTTTTTCAAAGAGTGGGATGCCTCTCTTTCTGCTAGAATATGCAAAGAGACCAACCTGAGGTGACAAGGCAGTTTGCCTTAAATTTTGATGGTAGGAGAACCAAGGTAGGGGATTTAGAATTTGAGGTGATTGAGGCCTCTATTTCAGCTACAACAAGAATCCCTATCACAAGTGAGAAATGGTTTAAAGCCATGGATTTGAATGCAGCCTATGCCAAAGATTTGTTTAATCCTGAATATCAAGCCAGTGATTTGTCTAAAGGTGTGCCAAGGAATCAACTGATTGAGTAGTTTGATAGGATATTGAAAATCATCCAAAGATACTTTACATGTGAAGGGAGGTTTAACACATTGTTCCAGTACCAAATAAGGCTTCTGCTGCATTTTACTGGTAAAATTGAAATGGATATTTCCTACTATTTGTTAAGGATCATAGGTAAGATGTCAGACACGATTCAATCCAAATATAAGGATGTGGATACTAGCATCTTCCACTATGGATTGATTAGAATGCTAGTCTATGAAGAATTGGGTAAGAAAGATATCTCATGGGAACATTTTTTTGTTGCTTCCCAATTCAAGTTGGATGTACCAACCACTCCTCAATCACAGAATGCAAGCCCTTTATCATCCACCAATGTTGCTAAAGCAGGTACCAACAAGAAGAGAAAGGGTAGAGTTCCTGTTCAAGTTTCATAGGTCATCAAGCAGGTCCCAGGAACTGAGGAGGAAGCTTGTCATTCCCCACAGAGAGATTTTTCACCTCCTTCTCCACCAGAGTTAGAATAAGTTCCTTCTAACTACTAAAACTACATCAAAGAAATGGAAGAAGCTACACTTCTCCTCTTCTCCTCTAACAACCAATACCAAGGGCAGGAAACCTTTCACAAGATCATCAGTTCCCAAAGAGGTTTTTGAAGAACAATCCTTACCAAAAATCCATGTGCAAAAGAGGAAGGGTAAAGGCATTGATAAGCCTATGGAAAGAAAAGAAAAAACCCATGTGCAAAAGAAGAAATATAAAGGCAAAGGTATCAAGAAGCCTGATGAGAAAAACAAGGCAATTCCTATGCAGCAGGAAGAGGAGACCATGAAAAAGTCTGTTGAGATTGTGCATGTCACTACTCCACTTGACAATCAGACATTCAAAAGATTAATCAGGCAACTTAGTGATGCTAGGAAGGAGGTGGCTCAATTGAAAACAAAAGCCATGTCTGACAGAGTTAAGATGAAAGAGATCATGGATGGCTATAGTCACACCCTTGACCTGGAAAGGTTCGCAACAAGAAAAGCCCAACCTCTCTATAGGCAGCTCAAAAACCTTTATAGACAAAACATAGGCTTCCGGTATCATAACATGAAGCTCAAAGCAGAGTTGCAGTTTTTTCAAGATGAAGTGGCTCAAAGAAACTTGCAGGTATTGGTTGAAGCTTCTATTGAAAAGGACACACCAATAGCCAAGGAGAGCATAACTCCACTGAAGAATCCTGTCACCGCTAAAAGAAAGAAGCCTGATGTACCAAAGGAGGATCCTCCTCCTACAAGAAAGAGTGTCAGGTTAAGTGTTAGGGTAGCAAAGTAGCTGGTGAAAGGTGAGCCCCATTTTCAAGGATGGTTCCTTTTTGTGAAGATAAATTGTTGTTGAAACATTACCTCTGCCACCTATACAGGCTTCTAAGTGCTTATTGTTTAGATTTTTTGGCTTTTTGTGAAGAACTAACTCCTTCAGCCGTAAGAATGCAGAAATTCCGTAGCGCTATGGTGCTACGGAATAGTCTATTTTTGGTGGTCCACTGGTGTGCCACCTACAATGCTACTAAATCACCTAAAGATAATGGTGCTGATATTACTCAAATTCACTACTTACTTTGCACATGTCCAAGCTGGAGGTGCTGCGTTTTTATTGGCGCTACCTAAAATTTTCTCAGAGACACACAGTGTGCGCTACCTAAATTCACTACCAAATTTTTGGCAGAGATGGAATTTGCACAGAGACACACTAGAATGATGCTACCTATATTTTCTACCCAAAATCTCGCAGAGAACAAATTTTGCACAGGGAGTAGGAAGGTTTGGCACTACCTTTTCTACTGGTCTAGTTTTGAAGTGCGCTACAAAATATTACAAAATTTGGTGAAGGCACTACAAAGTGCGCTACTTAGAGTGCTACCCAAAGAAGCTACCAACATACACCAGGGATCTAGGAGGGTCAAGCTAACATATTTTGGGATAGCTGATGATGGAGAGAACTGCAGAAACAACAACTGGCAACATAATGACAACCTCATGCTCTTGAAGGACACATGGAAAACAAGGAGTTGCACAACAAATATGGATAAAGTTAGTTTGAAGATTGGTTGGATTAGTCACCTACACTTTCCTATTTTATAGCATAGGTTGTTAGTCAAGTTGTTAGATGCAATAATTTTTTAGAGATTTTCATGGGAAGGATGCCAACTCATACCTCCAGCTATTGCCTCTCTTTTGTTATAAATAGATAGATGAAATGCTTTAGTAGGTTCGGATGGTTGAGAAAGGCTCCCTTATACTATAATATTTTGATGAAGTGACTGTGAACTGGCTATGTACTTGATTTAAGACATCTTGGTTAATATAAATCAGCTTCTATTTCATCTTATTTGCTTCTGATGCTAAATGTTCATTCTTTGAATGATTCACATGAATGGTTGTGGTGATATTATGGTGTATGTTTGATCATTATATTATCATGATGTTTATTTAGCTTCCTTAAGTTCTGAACTCAAGAATATCTTTTGTTAAGAATATTTCTCCCTTAGGCTGATTGTAGGCGTGATGTTTACAACAGCCCCTACATTCCTCTCATTGATGTCTTCCCTCTATTCATACTCACTCCCAATTACTGATTGAAGTTAGCCAAGACCTTGATTGTTGGTGCATGCTAGCCCTGTTTTATGAGTTGGAACATTATCATTTTGAGTCTTTTTTCCATTTGACCCCTTAAAACACTCTTACATTCACATATAACTTGATGGGTACTGGGCTTGCCTTCCATGCAATCTGAAGGTGATTCTTAGTGCTAACACAACATACATATGATGAAGAAATAACCCTGACATGATATTGTATGAATAATATGAAGGAAGCACAAATGGAGATTAAGTCTATAGTAATGAGCCCACTGCCATTTGAAAATAATGGTTTGAAGGAAGGGCGTGTTTGCAATAATCGGTGATGGGTTAAAATGCTGAAAAAATTTACAAAGGATTTGAAGTCTTTAACAAACTATTAATAATAATAATAGAAGTTGTTATTATTAAAATAAATGAAAGGGTGCAATGATTCATTTTCAAAAGACATAATCAATCAAGTTCACACCAATTGGAAGATTATATAAACAAAGAAGTAAGGTGAACAAAAGAGGTAGTTGAATTTGTTGAAGAATATATATTTATATATAATGGATTGAATGAAGATTCATTTTATCAGGTTGGTGCTTGTTTAGAAGATGGGTCTTGTATGAGGATTGGATTCCTCACATCTCAGTTGGATCTCAGATCAACAAGATGGGTCTTATTATGAGGGTTGGATTCCTCATTTCTTAGCTGGATCTGAGAACTACAAGCTGGGTCTTGTAACAAAAAGTTAGGTCTCTCATAATTGTTTGAAGATGAAGATTGATCTTATGTATTCATTCATGTTAAATAAATAAATAAAATAGTTATTCTTTTATATAATGGTTGATAAATTGAAATAAATATATGTTGTTCAATTAATTTATGAAGAGTGGAAAATTGTCCAAAGTTTTGTGACACCGATTCATCCACCCTCTCAGTGTCAAGTGTACATTTCAACAATTGGTATCAGAGCGGGTGCCTTCAACATAGTTTAAACACTGGAAGGTAGATTCTGAAGAAATGGGTGGACAAATTGCTATCTCCACAATTGAAGCTCCCTTATTTGATGGAACATATTATTCATCATGGAGGGAAAACATGAAAAGATATATGAAGTCAAGAGGATCTGGAGTTTGGGAGTTGGTAGTAAGTAATCCTTGGAACTTAACTACTTCAAAGAGAAAAACCAAAATTGCAAAGGAAGAAAGGACAAACGATTCATTAGCCTTAAAAGCAATCCAGGATGGATTGTTAGAGCAAGTCAAAGAAAACATGACACTACAAATCTAGTAAAGAATTATGGCTCCACCTAGAAAATAGTTATTAGAATGAAACACAAGAAGAAGTGAAATCCTATCAAAGTAAGGAACACGACTCAGATAAAGAGGATTCCTATCAGAATAAAAAACAAAACTCAGAAGAAGAGAATTCTTATCAAGATAAGGAACAAGATAAAGAAAAGGAGAATTCCAATGAGATTGAAGAACATAATACAAAGAAAGAGATTTCTAATTAGAATGAAATAAAGGACTTAATTCAATATTCAGTCAGCAATGAAGAAGACAACCTCATCAAGGAATTGAGGCATACCTCAATAGTCACTAAAGAAAAATGGCATAATCTTAAGACTAATGTTACAGTTGCAATAGAAGAGATTCGTATGGAACCAAGAAATTATATACATATTAAAGTTCC